>PVJH01042810.1:0-14034 GCA_004026705.1 Nesogale talazaci | reverse complement strand
CTATTGCAATAGAGTATCAAACCAAGGACAGAACTAGAGTGCCTTGGGATGGACGACTGGTGCCAGAATAAGATGAAAAAGAATGGACTGTGGAGGCCTTGTGCAATGGGCCTTGGGCTAGGGCGAAGTTGGATTCTCTTTCCCCTGGTGAAACCAGAGGGAAAATATCAGTCATGGCTTCCACAGCATCTCCTCAACAGTCATTACAAAGACAGCAAAACACACCAAAAGCACCAGCAGTAGGATACTGATGTCGTTAGGTGCCATCAAGTGGCCTCCAATCCACAGCAATCCTGTGCACACGAGAAGGAAACACCGCACAGTCCTGCACCATCCTCACAATCGCTCCTCTGCCTGAGCCCACTGATGCAGCCCCTGTGTCAATCCATCTCCTGCCTCTTATTCACAGCACTTCCACTTTCTTTTTCCTTTTTTCCCCAGCCCTCCCACTGCACTTACACTTTACCAAACATTTTGCCTTTCTCCAGGGACTGGTGTCTCCTGACATGTCCAAAGTATGCGAAGCAAAGTCTCACCATATTTGTCTCTAAGGAGTATTGCTTCTTCCAATACACTTGAGTTTGTCCTTTTAGCAATACATGATGCGTTAGATGTTCTTCTCCAGCACCACAATTCAAATGCGTTGATTCTTCTACAATCTTCATTATTCAATGCCCAACTTTAACAGGCATATGAGGCAAAAGAGAATAGGTTGGCTCGGGTCAGGAACACTTTAGTCCTCAAAGTAACACCCTTGCTCTTCGTTGTCTCTAAAAGGTCTTGTGCAGCAGATTCCCCTAATGCAATAATACATCTTTTGATCTCTTGACTGCTGCTTCCATGAGCACTGAATTTGGATCCAAGAAAAACAAAGTCCTTGACTACGTCAGTCTTTTCTTCATCCATCATGGTGTTACCTACTGGTCCAGCTGTGACGATGCTGGTCTTCCTTACACTGCATTGTAATTCAGACTGAGGGCTTGCGATCTTTGATCTTCATCAGCCAGTATTTCAAGTCCTCCTCACTTTCAGCCAGCAAACGTGTGTCATGTGCATACAGCCGGTTGTTAATAAGCCTTCGTCCAGAGCTTAGGAGGCCTGGTGGGACTTAATCAAATGCAATGTAGCCAAGAGGTGTTACTGAAAGCCGAATGAAGATCAAACATGATAGTGAGACAAGAGGGAAGTAAAAGGAAATAGAAGAAAGAACTAGGGGGTAAAGGACATTTATAGATGTCTAAATACAGTCTAAATATACATAAATATATGTATAACAATAGAGAACTAGATCTATGTACCTATATTTATATGTCAAGAATTAAAGTAGCAGACATTGGGTCTCTACTCAAGAACTCCCTCAATTCAAGAGCACTTTGTTCTAATAACCCGGCATTCTGTGATGCTCACCTTCCTAATACAATTATGGAAGATAATAAAATGGGTGCCTAGCAAATGTGGTGAAGAAAGTTGATGGTGCCTGGCAATCAAAAGATAGAGCATTTGGGGTCATAAAGGATTAAGATAAACAAGCAGTCATTTAGCTGAGAAGCAACAAAGCCCACATGGAAGCAGCACACCAGCCTGTGTGATCATGAGATGTCGATGGGATCAGGCATCACAAGACCCAGAACAATCATATGTGGATGAGGGGGTGGGTGGAGTGGAAACCCAAAGCCCATTTGCAGATAATTGGACATCCCCTCACAGAAGAGATGAGAAAGTCAGGGTGCAGTAAGTATTGCACCAATAAAACGTACAACTTTAATGCTTCCCCCTCACCCTCTTCCCATTATCATGACCTCAATTCTTCCTTACAAATCTGACCAGATGAGAGCATGTACACTGGTACAGATAAGATCTCACAACACAGGGAACTCAGGACAGATAAACTTGTCAGGACCAATAATGAGAGTAGTGATTCTAGAAGAATAGGGGGAGAAAGGGGGTAGAAAGGGAGAACCTATCACAATGATTGTAACATAACCCCCTCCCAGGGGGACAGAAAGCAGAGGTGTGTGAGGGAAGACAACAGTCCATGTAAGACTTGAAAATTTTAAACTATCAAGGGTTCATGAAGAAAGGAGGCAGGAGAAGGGGAGAAAAGAGGTAATATTAAGGACTCAAATGGTAAGAGAACGTTTTGAAAGTGATGATGGGGGCTGAGCCCCGGTGGTGTAGTGGTTGTGCGCAGGACTGCAGCCCACTGGGTTGGAGGTTCAAATTCAACAGCAAGGCTGGGCCTCCTACTCCCACCACCAGAGGGCAGTGGTGCCCCCCTCCCAGCCCAAAAAAGAAAGTGATGATGACAACATATGTACAAATGTGCTTGGCAAAATGATTGGATGTGTGGATTGTGGTAAGTGCTATAAGAGCCCCCAATAAAATGATTTTAAAATATGCCTTCCTCAAATGCTGATGCCATATTCTTCTTTACAAAATCCAGCTTCTCTGATGATTTGCTGAGCATACAGATTGAATAAATATGGTGAGAGGAGGTAACTCTGGTTTTAAACCACTGCAATATTCCTTTGTTCCTTTCACACAACTGCCTCTTGATCCATGCCCAAGTTCTTCATGAACACAATGAAGCATTCTAGAATTCTCATTCTTATCAACATCATCCACAGTTTATTATGGTCCACACAGACAAATGCCTTTATAGCATCAATAAAACATCTTTCTGGTATTCTCTGCTTTGGAACCAAGGTCCATCTGACATCATCAACATCCCTTGTTTCACACCCTCTTCTGAATCTGGCCTGAACTTCTGGCACTTCCCTGTCAATGGGCTACTCCAATTTTGTTTGTAAGCAAAATTTTGCTTGCATGTAACATCAATGATGTCATTCTATAGTTTGAGCATTCTGTTGGGCCACCTTTCTTTGGAATGGGTACAAATATGGATCAGATCTTTGACCGTGTTCTGCTTCCTTTGTTTAGCCTCTCGGTATTTGCAATGCTTTGAAGCGATACATAAGGTTTTCAGTGGGTCCTTCCTCCGAAATGGTGAGTCAAGTCCATCTTCCTTGTCTGTTCTTAGTCTGGAAACTCCATTGAAACTTGTTCACTTTGGGTGACCTTGCTGGCATTTGAAATGCCAGTGACATAGCTTCCCACATCACAGCAATACACAAGTCACCACAGTACAACAAGCTCACAGAAAAGGGGTAGCCCAGGAGGATGCAAGCAACAAAATCTAAATGTGGGAAACAGGAAGAACCGCCCAGCTTCCTTAAGAACTGTCTGAGAAACCTTCAAAAAGTTCATGGGGACGAAATGCATTCTTTTCATTCAATTTTTCCAGGAGTTTTTTTAAAACCCTCAAATAAGAATGAGAAAACAAGGGAGTGGAAACCTGCAGATTAAATTTAAAAGACGGCTGAGCCCTGGTGGTGTAGTGGTTGTGTGTGGGACTGCATCCACTGGGTTGGCGGTTCAAATCCAGCAGCAGCTCTCCAGGAGCAAGGCTGGGCCTCCTATTCCCACGGGGCAGTAATGCCAAAAAAATTTAAAAGACATCGGTGAATTGCAATATATAGTACTTATTTGGACCTTGAATCAAACAAAATTTAATGATAAAAAATGCATGTTAACTAGGGAATTTGAATACTAAATATTTGCTGATTTAAGGATTTTATTATTCTTTTCTTGATATTGTAATGGTAATATCATTATGTATTTTAACAGCATCTTTTTTATCGATGTAGTGATATTCCATCTGAGTTTTGCTTCAAAATAATCTGGAAATAACACAAGATGGGAAGAATGGATAGGGGTACATGAAACAAGACTGGCCATGGGTTGATAATTATCTAAGCTGGGTGATCAGTTAGATGGGGGTTCATTCTATTATCCTCTCTCCTTCCATCTCTACTAAACATCCAGAGCATTTCATTGTACACATGGGAAACCCGTACGTGGAACAAGAGGCAGTGATTAAAACAGAACAAGGGGAAAACACATGGTTTAGAATCAAGAAGGTGCACATCAGAATTGTATCTTCTGCCCATGCTTATTCAACCTGCATGTTGAGCAAATAACGTGGGAAGCCGGACGATATGAAGAAGAGCATCAGGACTGGAGGGAAGGTTATGAACAACTTAGCAGTAGTGCAACCTTTCTGGCTGAAAGCAGAAAGGCTTGAAGCACTTGCTGCTGAGGATCAAGGACTGCAGCCTTCAGTGTGGATTACAACTCAGTGTGGGGAAAAAAGAGAAATCAAAATCCTCACAACTGGACCAATAGACACCATCATGATAAATGGAGTAAGGATTGGAGTTGTCAGGATTTAATTTGCTTGGCTCCACAATCAAGGCTCATGGAAACAGCAGTGAAGAAATCCAAACAACGCATTGTCTTGGGCAAACCCACTGCCCAGACCTCTTTCAAGTGCCGACAAGGAGGGCCGTCCCTCTGAGGACTGTCGTATGCCCGACTCACCCCAGGATGCTTTCAATTGAAAGTTAAGACAATGAATAAAGAAAACAGGGAAAAACAGATTTATTTGGATTATGGTAAAGCTGAAGGGTATTGAACGGATCATGGACTGATGGCCAGAAGTACAAACAAGTCAGTGTTAGAAGCCAGGATGGCAAGACCATCTCATATACTTTGGACTTGTTAACAGAGCCCAGGAAAGGACATCACGCTTGGTAAAGTAGGAAGTCGATGCTCGGTGCAAAGAGGAAGACCCCCGTGATAGAGCTCGATGCCGTCGCTGTCAGAACAAGCTCAAACATGAACAAGTCCTACTACGTTTGACGATTTGGGGTTTTCCATAACAACAATTTATACCTAGAAAAGACAAAATAAAGATATTTCCAAATAGCAACAGTGAGGATAGTAAATAAGTAGGGATGTGTTGATGGCGATGACATCATGAGAGAGCAAGACATCGATTTGAGGGTGATCTTGCTGCAAGCTCTGTCATTCCATTGATTATCAGGGTTGATCTGGCTAGTCAGGCGGGTTCCTCCTCCCTCCTCCCTGCTCCACGTGTATCCTTGCCCAAGTTGCTCCCTCGGGAGTAGAGTACAACCTTTCCTTATAGAGGGGACCCATCCTTCAGTCAAGACCATATGAATATCTCGCTCCCCAGCTCAGCCCTCCACATAGTGGCCTAAGAGAAAGGAGGAGACGTGATCTTGGAGGAGCAGTGTTAAGCTGAGTCTCAGACATGCTCATTTGGAGGCACCAAGCATCCACTGTGAAACTCTGGAACAGAAATCAGTGCATCTTGGAAAGACCATTTCAGCACTGAACAAAGCAACAAGTTCCAACCCACCCTTTTCGCTTCCTACCCAAGGAAGTAGGTGTTTCCCTTGCCCCTGTTTCCTTTCTCTAAGACAATCTCATAATGCGACATCAACTTTCCTAGCCCCATGGGGACTGTGGCAGTTACACAATTTTATGTCAACTTGATAAAAGAATGAAGGGGTGGAGTTTAGGCTGTCAATCAGGTCACAGCTTGATGACCCTTCCTTGTGGGTATGGCCTTCTCCTGAGGGATTCTGGGAACTCCTATCTTCTGCCCTGGAAGTGGGACACACTCTTCCTGCAAGACATGCCTGTTACCCAGTCACACAGAGATACATTAATGGAGCCAGAGCCCCGGGAGAGCCACATGGAAACTCACACAAATATAACACAGCATTTGGTGTCTCGGAAACCATCAGGGAAGACTAGAGATTCACAGAAAATACTTCGTCTCCCCTGGCAGAAGGACACTGAGGCTCAGAGAGCTGAGGTGAGGCTACCAAGCACAGGGAGTGAGAGAGTCAGAGGAATCTGGCACTAGAAACCTGAGTGCCCTGCAAGTCGAGTGGAAAGCAACTCAACTCTCAGAACCTTTGATTCTTCATCTATAAAGTGGGAGCCATAGTCATACAAGCATCACACAGGTAAGCAAACACGATTTGTGAACTGTTGAGTACACTACAAAGGTTAGTTATTCCCGTGTGGTTGTCAGGTAGTAGGCAATTTAAGGTTGATCCCTCCTATCTAAATCCATGCCACCGTGTCATCAGCAGCAGACATTAGTTGAGCACCACCTCAATGCCAAGCACCCACCTGCTCGCTTTTCTTCCTCATCTTGGACGAGGCAGGAGCCGTCAGGAAAGCAGCATTTTAAACTAAGAAGCGATTGAAACCCTTTTGCACCCAGCCCACATCCCCTGCCCCAAGCTCCTGGTTAGTCCATGGAAGAGCTGCAGCTTCTGGCAGCACAGGAAAATTCAAATCTATGATCACTTAAGACCTGCTGGACATCCACACTTGAAACTCTTCCCCCTTCCACCCCTGCTCCACAGCTCGTGCAAAATTAAACCCTTCTCTCTGCACCTATTTCCGGGGAGGCCCTACCATTCATCCAAGCCTCCAGGCAAAAGCAAAAAGATCACCCCTGTTTCCTTGTCTCCCATGAATCACCAGGATCCACTCACCCACCTATCCTTATTAACTGAGCATTTTCCCTGGGCCAGGCATTCTTCTACTATTGGCAGCACATCAGTGAACAAAGCTGACAAAAGCCCTGCCTGCATGGAGGTTACATTGTGGTGGGAGGAAAAGCCTACAGTAAGGCAATGATGCAGGAAGTGGAGGGAAAGAAGAGAGTAATGGCACTTTGGAGGTTGAGTAGGGAGAGACCAATTCCATCTTCACTAACCTAACCTAGCCTTCATATTCTTGTCCTTGGACCACTGCAGCCGTCTCTACCCATTTGCTTAGACGCATCAACAACCACACTCACCCTGACCTGCCACTGACCCAAGGAATGTGCCGTTCCTGCCTGACTGCAGAGATGCCACCCTGGGCCGGCCCGTCTAGTGCCTGCATTCTTCAGCATCTGCTCTATCCCGTTCTTCTTCTGACTGATGAAGGTAAGATATCCTAGAACTCAGGCCTCCAGGCCTTAAAGAGGCAGCCGAGGGAACAGGGGTCATGGACGCTGCCTTCTATTTGGCTACCTAGAAACCGATTCTGAGATCGAGAGTCAGGTGCAGAAGACTATGGTGAAGTGCTGTCAGGAGGGACACCTATAACCAGGCAAAGGGATATACTGGCCCACAATGAATGGCTACGGGCGTCTCCACTGAGCCACAGTTTATAGGAGTTTGGGAACTGAAGAGGCCCCTCTGAATTGTCCTGAACTGAGGCCAGAGTTCTGGGCTTTTCTATCCCTCCATCAACCCCGAGTGTCCTCTGAAAGGAGCATTCCTTGCTGTAAGGCAGCCCAACCACCAAGGGCAATTTCCAGTCCCTAGGAGATGTGCATCAGCCCAGGGCAAAGCTCCACTTCCACCAGAGCCTCTGACCAACCTGAGTTTGAAATTTGCTTCTGTCACTTACAGCTGTGTGACCTTTGCAGGGATAATAATAGCGTCTGCCTCTTACGGGACGTTGGGAGTCTTAAATAAGAGAGAACTGTCTGGATAAAAAGGGCATCTTGAACTTCAGGATATGTCTTCCCTCCCTGTCTGTAAGTCCTCTCCTCCAAAGAACAGAACCTCCCAAGGACAAGAAGGAAAGGAAGAGGGGTCATCATCAGAGGAGCAGGCACAACAAATCTCCACCAAGTGGGAGGGGCAGGAAGGGATGCGTGCGCTTCTTTTGACATGGGACGGAAGCCGCAACACACCCAAAGCTCGCAGGATCGGCCACCACGGCTGGAAAGTGTCAAAAGGCCACAGCTCGCATCTCTGGCAAGTTGATGAGCTGAGTAGGTCCTAGGTGTCCCTGAGCATGCTCCTCGCCATCTTTCCCAGGCCCAGGGTCTACTCTCCTGGGAAACACTGCTTCTTGCCAACCTCTCAATGCCAGTTGTACTTGCTTTTGCAATTATGTGACTCAATTTCATATTAATAAACCACCAAAGCATGATTGGAAACTGGGAGTTGTTTTCATGAAAACGAAGTCAAATGCCTTGTCAGACTCAATGGAGGCAGCAGGGCTAAATAAACAAACACAACGGATTCGAGTAAGGGGAAGTGGGAATCATATGAATCCGGGTGGGATCTGCTATCAGGTTGTTTTGTAAGGGCCTTCAAAAATCGTAGATGACCCTTAATGCATAGGGTTGGTGCAAGAAAGATCGTATTAAAAGCCAATTAATGGACTCAGGATAAAAAGAAAGAAAGAAATATTTGCTTGGGGTTAATTAAAAAACATATGATAGTTTCTTTCCCTCTTTTCCCCTCTAACTTCCAACAACCTTTGTAACTAACCCACCTTGCATGAAGCTCCATGGAGCCAAACAAGCCCTCGGAAGGACGCCCAAAGGAAGAACGTGATCCACCTCACGGAGCCTCACAGAGCTGGGGATCCCGGCTGAGATCCCGGGGCTGAGAAAGGCTGCGTGCTACAGGATGGTTCACCGAGAGGCTGCCTGTGGACCAGTCAGACCTCAGCCCTGGCCCTCCTCTCTCAGCCATGTGGCTGCAGAAAAGTGACCCTCAGACCGAACCTATTTGCCAGGTTGACTGTTTTCTATAAGAGGGTGAATCCCAAAGTATGACTCCTAGCGTTCAAATTCACACGTGCACCGATTATTTCTAACAAAATAGATTTAACCTCGTCTACCTCTGCAGTGAGTAGATGGCTACAGACAAGTTCTATGGATTTGTCTTAGTCTGCTTAGAGGTGTCTTAAAAAGGGGTGTGGAGTTCCTTTGAAACAGTGACTCGTGAGGGGATTTACTTTAAACTCAAACAACTCACTGCCATGGAGTCAATTCTGATTCCGAGTGACCCCACAGGACCGAATGGAACTGCCCCTGTGGGTTTCCAAGGCTGTCAACCAATACAGGAAGTCTAGTCTGTCCCTCACAGAGGGACTGGTGGGTTTGAATTGCTGAACCCAACACACACCCCACTCCACCACCAGGGCTCCCAATGGAAGCTACAGGTCAATTCAAGGCACTGCAGCCAGCTCAGAAGGTTATGGCAACTGTTTGGGGGGATTCCAATGTGGGCAGATTTGGTGTGTTTGGGGGTTTTTGTTTTTGTTTTCAAGGACACAGAACAATAACAGGGCTCCTTGTGAAGACCATTCATGGAAGCAGCAGTCTGGAAATCAAAACACCATGAACTGAAGGCACCCTCAAGTGTTCACAATCTAAGATGTCACTTTGGGGACTCAGGTGTGCCTAACCCCAGCTGTGGTATCTTCCATAGCCTCCTATGCACATACAAGTTAGATCATGAATCCAGGAAGATGAGAAGAATTACTACATTTAAGTTATTGTGTTGGCAAAGAATGTTGAAAGAATCAAGGGCTGCCAAAAGAACAAAGAAATCTGTGTTGGAGGAAGTGCAGCCAGAATGCGTCTCAGAAGCCAGGCGGGTGAGAATGGGTCTCACAAACTGGAAATAGTATCAAGAGAGACCAGCCTCTGTGGGGGGGAAAAGATACTTGGGAAAGTAGACGGTCCACAAGCAAGAGGAAGAGTCTCAGCGAGATGGATTGACACTGGTTGCCCCAAGAGGGCTCACAGTTAACACTCCTTAGGAGGGTGGCACAGGACCAGGCCGTGCTCTGCTTTCCCCGCAAAGCCAAACTTGCTGCCATGGAGTGGACTGAGAATCACAGCGACCCTATAAGGCAGAGTAGAACTGCCATTGTGGGTTTCTGAGACTAATTATTTGTTTGTTTGTTTGTTTGTTGGCATCACTGCCCTCTGGTGGTGGGATTAGGAGACCCAGCCTTGCTCCTGGAGAGCTGCTGCTAGATTTGAACCTCCAACCCAGTGGGCCGCCGTCCCACACACAACCACTACGCCATCGGGGCACAGCCCCCGAGACTAATTTTTTACAGAAATGGAAAGCCTCCTCTGTGAGTTATGAAGTCGTATCTGTTATGGGGTTGGAGTGAGGGTGGAGAAAGCAAGAAGATAAGAACTCTTGGAACTTGAAAACGTGATGGTTGAAATAAGTTCAGCAGAAACATTGACACATAAATTCAGGGAGCTATCCAAGAGGTGGGACAAACCCCCACAACTGGGAGAGAGGACGAAAGGGTCTGAAGAGCAGTCCAAAAGTCCCAGACTCAGCTCGTAAGCACTCTAGAGAGAAGCTGTGAGATCACTGAGCAAGCACTCCACATTTCCCCAATCCAAAGGACACCCGTTTCCAGATAGAAAAGAGCCACCCCGAGCCCAGAACAATGAACAACAAAAGGTGCCACATTGTCACATCATAAAAAATTCCAGAACTCTGAGGAAAAACTAGATCCTTTTTCTAAGAATATTCCCCTCCATTGTTTGGTTTGGGCCCAGTTTCTTAGAAAACCTTTTGAGATTAAAAAAAAAAATGTCAGGGGACGGGGGTGAGTAAACCAATAGGGCAGGTATCAGGGAAACAGAAGCCTCAGGAAACAGACCCCTACAAACAAGTCCCGTCTCCTCCCCACCCCACACACACACACACTCCGCCCTGGGAAAAGAAGTGGAACTAGAGAATGTTCAACATGACAGAACTTTTGTGCAGAAGATATGGGCTAAGAGGGGGTGGTTATTGTGATAGATCTTTGGTTATTGTGAAGAACTTCATTTTCTTAATACCAATGCTGGTCACTGAGTTATGTCAAAATAATGTTCCAGCGACGTTGAGCAAGATGGGGTTAAAAGACGGCGAACTCCTTATTCATTCCAAGCGAGGAGGCAATAGATGATGTCTAAAGCGGATACGTGAAAAATCAGCGGTCTGCACTACGGTTGCTCAAATGGCTGCCACCCGGGCGCTGAACGGGGAGGATGGGTTGGGTGAGACAGGGGACGGCAGTTTTGCAACAAAGGCCTTTAGCTTTGCATGGGCCTGGGCTTCAGGTTTCCTAAAGCATTTTCAAGTACATCTTTTATGAGAACCTTTAGTCCAGAGACAGGAAACTGGGGCCCCGAGGGAGAAGTCAAGGTCACACAGGAAGGCTTGGACCTCAGTGCTAGTTCCAGGGTGGCCTGTGCCCCCTACTCATACACCCCACCCCACCCCGCCTTCCTGGCGAACCCACCACCACCGCCACCCCCCACCACCACCACCGACAGCCAGCGGGAACAGGGCGACTCACCCCTTCCCACCCGACTCCACCCTGCCCCCCTGAAGCCATGCTGCCAGGCGCTGCCTGGTGTCGATGACCTCGGCCTTGCAACGGCAGTGTGGTCACGGCCACTGTCCCCGCGCGGCCCGCCGAGTCCACACTGTCCTTGGGAGGACACGCGGGGAAGCCGCGCGCGGTGCGGCAGCGCCCCCTGCCGGCCGCCGGCGCTCAGCTCGGACGTGGCGGCGCCACCCCTCCCCCGCGCCGTCCCCGCCAGAGGGCTGTGGGCCCCGCTCGCGCGGCTCTCGCACCCCGGACTGGGCCGCCTCCGGGCCCCAGTGACTGGGGGCCGCTGTAAGGGAGAGGAGCTACCCCCATCCCCACCCCCGGGAGTCACCAGCCGCCGGCTTCTCCTTCCGGGCGCTAGGGAAGGGTGGCCTCTGTAGAAAAGGAATGAGAGAGGGCAGTGCCCTGCCCAAGGTCACGCAGCACGTCGGTGGCACACTCGAGACTGAAACCCGCACCCACCGCGGCACCCTCCCGGAACTTAGATGCCCTGGGTCTTTAGGAAAGCATCGGGGTCCCGCCTCATTGGCACTGACCCCTGGGGGGCCACGGGCGGGACCTTTCCCTCTTTATCTCCGGGCCTCGGTTTGGCTGGCGGACAAATGACCTCCAAGAGTCCTTCCCCGCGCCCTGCGGCGCCGGTGTCTGGCTTCGAGCCGCTGGCGCGCGGCGCCAACTGCGGCCGCGGCTGCCCCCTGCTGGCGAAAGGCGGACTCGCCGCGCCCGAGACGGCCGTGGTCCTCGCCCGGGGTAGGGGGGCGGGAGCCTCGCCCGGGTGGGGGCGGGGGGGGGGGACCCTCGCCGAACCGCCTCATGCCCGCCGCCGCGGGGTTGCAGCCGGCGAGAGGCAACCCGCGCGATGCGCTCACACGGAGAGAACTCGCTCAGAAACGACCCCGAGCGGCCCAGAGCCCAAAATATCCTGGTCGACAGGAAACCAGGACTTTCATGTGTAACCAGTAACAGCAGTCATGCCCTGGCTAAAGGCCAGGGGTTCTAGAGCCCAGTTGCCTGGGTTTGAGTCCTGGCTCTGTCCCTCCTCCGATGGGACAAGTTCCCAAACTGTGTCCTAACTTTTGCCAGCAGAAAAATACTTAAAGACTATCTAATCATAGAAGCTTCACTGTGGTGAATTCAACTAGTAGATAACAATCCTATGCACTAGATACAGGTGTGATTTCCCTTTTACAATGGAGAACTCAGGTGGGGAGCTTAAGTAATTTGTCCAAGGTCACACAGGGCACAAGTGGTGGAGTTGGAACCAAAATGTCAATCGTTGGGCTGAGCTCTGGTGGCGTAGTGGTTGTGCGAGGGACTGTGGCCCCCTGGGATGGAGGTTCAATTCCCCCTCACAAGAGCAAAGGGTGGGCCTCCTACTCCCACCACGAGGGCAGTGATGCCTTAAAAAAAAAATGTCAATCATTTTCCTTCAGAATTTCAGCTGTCAATTGCTGTGCTGTGGTGGGAGGATCAAAGGTCCACCTGATAGGGTTGCAGTGAGAATCAGATGCATGGTGACATGAATTGTAAAGCAGTATCTGACATCTACGAAGTGCTAGGTGTGACTGATTGCCCCAGGAGTACTTGCTGTGTGTCAGGCACTGTTCTAGGCACCTTGAATGAAGCTATAAGCCTGCCCCTGCTCTATTGGGCCAACCTATCTGGACTAAGTCTGAAGAGGTGGGTGAAAAGTGTGAAAATATTGCTGCAAGGGTTCCAGTTCATACATGCACGGGTTCGTTCCAAACACAACATGTCTAAACATGCCGCTGCACTCGGTGGAGGACTGCAGATACGTTCTCCTAGGAATACACGTGTCTCCGTCTCCACAGGCAGGCTTCAGGGGGAAACAAAAAGTCCAGTCAGAACAGTGGCTTCTGAGGGCATCAGCTGGGCTTGTTAAATTCAAGGCCGAAAGGAGACTCCCCAAGGATCCCTTTGAGTTTCCTCTCCATCCCACTTGGACAACTTCAAGTCCACCCATCTGTGTCAGGTTGGTTTCGAGTTACAGGACAAGATAATTTGATTTAAAGAACCCCTTTCAAAACCCAGAGACCACAGAGTCATCAAGTCAATTCTGACTCGCGGTGACCCTGTAGGACAAAGTGGAACTGCCCTATGGTTCCCAAGACCATAACCTTTTGGGGAGTCAAAATTCTCATCTTTCTCCCAGGGAACAGCTGGTGGCTTCAAACTCCTGACCTCACGGTTAGCAGCCCTACAAGTAACTACTACACCAGCAGGGCCAAGGCGTGACTCTCGAGTTCCAGGGCCTCTGTAGGGAAGGCAGGTGGGAGAACTTTGAATGGACTCAGATCGTTATATCAGGTCCCACTATAGGATTTCTGAGGCCAAAGTCTTTAAAGGGCGGTGCCCTGATGATATAGCGGTTAAAGCATTGGGCTGCAAACCACCTGGGAGGCAGTTCAAAACCACCGGCAGTTCGGTGGGAAACATGGGCGTCCACTCCTGTAAACAGTTAGCCTTAGAAACACACGGGAGATTGCTATGAGGCAGCATAGACTTGACAGCAGTGAGTGAGTCAGCTTTGACAGGAGCCACGTGCGTTAGCTTTCTCCAGAAGAGCAGTTGGTGGGCTTGAACCACGGACCTTGCACAACACTTACGCAAGGGGGTCACCAGAGCAAACATTTGTTAAGCCCCTCTTTTGTGTGGGATCCCTTCATGGGTGTGTGTGTGTGTGTGTGTGTGTGTGTGTGTGTGTGTGTGATCTTCATAGAGCTCTGTGAGGTAGAGGTCACCTTGATTTCTCCCTAATTCCTATATGATAGATCCAAGACCGCAAAAGTGGCATCACTTTCCCGCCATCACAAGACTGGTGAGCACCAAAGGCAAGCTTTGAACCCAAAACTGTGGAACATGACGACTGCAGTCTTTCCCCTCTTTTTTGGAGAGGCCAGCGGGGCGCCGGAGGGGGTT
>PVJH01042809.1:0-14061 GCA_004026705.1 Nesogale talazaci | reverse complement strand
CTATTTCTTTTTTGGGGGACCACCACTGCCCTCTGGTGGTCGTGGGAGCTACTCAGCGCTGCTCCTGAGAGCCGACGCTGAATTTGAACCGCCAAGCCCGTGGGCTGCAGTCCCGCACTCAACCACTTACGCCACTGGGGCTCAGCGCCCCCACTACTATTTCTGAGGGGTTTATCTGTTCTGGCTTCTGTGTGTCAAAAATTCTTCTCTGTACCAATGAAAATACTCTGATCTAGTAAGATTTGTGTGGTAGAACTGGGGTCATGATAGTGTGGGGGAGGAAGCATTAAAGAACTAGAAGAATGTTGTGTTTCCTCGGTGCTATACTGCACCCTGGCTGAATTGCCCCTTCTGTGGTGTGACCCTTTTGTGAGGGGATGTCTAGTTGCCTATAAATAGGTTTTGGGTCTCCACTCCAAATTCTCTCCTTCACATCATTAAGAATTTTTTAAAATCTTTTGATATCTGCTCCCGTAAACACCTCATGATCATACAGGCTGGTGTGCTTCTTTCACGTGGGCTTTGCTCCTTCCCTGTTAGATAGCTGTTTTTTTAAACTTCGAACCTTTAAAACCCGTGGCACTGTATTTTTAGTAACTGGGTACTATCGCTTTCTTCACCATATTTTCTTATGCACCAAAGATTATGCATTCTTTTTTGTTTGTTTCTCATGACTTTAATGATACGTATGGTGTTTGAAACAAGTACACATTTTCTTTTTTTATATATGCACACCTATATTTATTACAACATCAGTTACAATGACCAAGAAAAATGATTAAAACAATCTAAGTATTCAGTATGTGGATGAATAAACAAAATTCAGTACATGCCAAAACAAAAAGCCAAACTCAATGCCATTAAGTAAATACCAATAACTATTAACTTGATAGGGCAGGGTAGAACTGCCCCTTGAATTTTCATGACTATAACTCTTTTTAATAAATTATTTTATTGGGAGCTCATACAACTCCTATCACATCAATTGTATGCAGACCACATTTGTACATTTGTTGCCATCATCATTCTCGAAACATCCTCCTTCTACTTAGGCCCCCAGTACCAGCTCCCCATATATCCCTTCCCTTCCCATAGATTATGCATTCTTATGAGTGAGCATTATGTGAATTTTGTTTATTCATCAAATGTACTTTAAAAAATAAAGCAACTTGTTTGAATGTGTCAAATTTAAGTATTTAGTATTATTGATGTCTTTAAGAATTATGAAGATTCTCTCTTAAAATTTATTTATAAAATACAGAAGGTTTGGATGTTGGATATAGGCATAGTGAGTGTTTCCTTAAGTAATTGAAACACTTTATAATTCAATATATGAGGGCAAGTAAAAAAGTCTTGTTATGAAGTTCATATAAATATTTGTTAAAGAATACCAAAATGTGAAGCTGTTATTTTTTTATGCAACTTCTGTCTAGTCTATACATTTTTAAAGGCAGTACCTTCATCTCTCAACCCTTCCCCTAAGAATTCTATGCTCTGCAATTTATACATATGAAGATGAAAGTTTTGGCATTCCCAAGGTGCTCAAATCATGATCTTTTTCAGTGTTTTTAAGTTTGGGGACAGAAATAATGTCTGACGGGGAAAGATCAGGAATATAAGGTAGATGAGATAAGAATTTCCCCATGAAATTCTTGTAGGATAGCCTTTACTACCTTTGAAGAATAGCTATATGGTTAGTCACCATAACCTTCTGAGCAGATCTTGCTGTCTTGAATTTAACTGGCCTAGCATATCCCTGGAAGCACTATTTGATTGAATCTCCTTTTTTAAGGTATTCTGAGAGACTAGGGCAAGCGTATTAATGAGAGATCTTGTCGGTAGCCTTTCACTATAGGGACATGTTTCAGCATGTGGACTAACTTATTCCCTTATACAAATAAAAAGCATACCTAAAACAGTTGTTTTTTTCTGAGCAAAATTAGCTGGCTTCATGAAGTGAGTTTAGAACCATTTCTGCCTCTTCAATTTTATAGTGTAAGCATTAGTTCCTAACCAAGTTGTTGGATAAATTTATAAGTAAAGCCATGAGAGTTTTCAGTTTTTTTTTTTTTTTTGGCATCACTGCCTCTGGTGGTCATGGACGCTACCCAGTGCTGCTCCTGAGAGCCGCTGCTGGATTTGAACCGCCAAGCTCATGGACCGCAGTCCCGCACTCAACCACTTATGCCACTGGGGCTCAGCCCTCAGCTTTCATTTTAAGAAAGTTTTAAACTGTAAATTCAATTTTTTAAAATAGAGATGAGGGTATCGTGTATTGTGCTTCTTTTTAAAAATGAATCTTGGTAGCTTATATTTTTTAAAATCATTCTATTGGGAGCTCATAAACTCTTATCACAATCCATCCATCCATCCATTGTATGTCAAACACATTTGTACATTTGTTGCCATCATCACTCTCAAAACATTTGCTTTCAACTTGAGCCCTCATTTCCCCCTCCCTCCCCGCTCCCCTTCCCTCATGAACTCTTGATAATTTATAAGTTATCATCATTTTGTCATATCTTACAGTGTCTGATGTCTTCCTTCACTCACTTCCCTGTAGTTCATACCACAGGAAGTGGGTTATATGTAGATCCTTATAATTGGTTCCCCTTTCTACCCCACATTCCCAGTTTCACCACTCTCACCACTGGTCCTGAAGGAATCCTCTGTCCTAGATCCCCTGTTTCTGGTTCCTATCTGTACCTGTGTGCATCCTCTGGTCTAGCTGGATTTATATGGTAGAATTGGAATCATGATAGTGGTGGGGAGGAAACATTGAAAAACTAGAGGAAAGCTGTATGTTTCATTATTACTATACTGTGCCCAGACAGGCTCATCTCCTCCCCATGATCCTTCTGTAAGGGGATGTCCCATTACCTGCAGATAGGCTTTGGGACCCCAAACTATACACCTCCTCATTTTCAATGATGTAATTTTTAGTTTTTTGATGCCTGATACTTGATCCCTTCGACACCTCATGGTCACACAGGCTGGTGTGCTTCTTCCATGTGGTCTTTATTGCTTCTGAGCTAGATGGCTGCTTTTTTACCTTCACGCCTTTAAGACCCCATATATAAGGTGTTATATATTTTGATAGCCTGGCACCATCAGTTTTCTTCACCACATTTGCTTATGCACACATTTGTCTTCAGCAATCATATCAGAAAAGTGGGCACGCAATGATATGATTTCTTGTTCTTTGTTACCTGATAATTGATCGCTTCGACATCTCTGGCTTATATCTTTTTTTTTTTTTTTTTGTGGGCATCACTGCTCTCTGGCGGTGGGAGTAGGAGGCCCAGCCCCACTGCTGGAATTGAACCTCCATCCCAGTGGGCCACAGTCCCGTGCACAACCACTACGCCACCGGGGCTCAGCCCTAGCTTATATCTTTTAAGGAAAAAAATTTCTCTCAGCTTATCAGATCTATGGGTATAAAATTATCCACAATATTCCCTTATTATTTCTATAATTGTTTTTAATTAGTAGCTTGGATCTTTTCTGTCTTTATAAAACCAGTTTGCCCAGAGGTTTATCAATTTTATTGATCTTTTCAAGGAAATATCTGTTGGTCTCACAGATTTTCTTTTCTTCTTGTTTTCTACTTCATTGATTTCTGCCTTTATTGGCTTTCTATTCTTTATTCTGTTGACTTTGCACTCACTTTGTTCTTTTTTGTAGTTTCTGAAAATGGAAGCAGGTTATTTAGGAATTTTTTTCTTTAATACAATAGGCATTTGCATTTAGAAATTTCTGTCTGAGTAACACTTTATATTCATCTCACAGATTTTTATATGCTGAGTTTTCTTTTCCATTCAGTTTAGAATCTATGTTTTTAAAATTCTTCTTTGATGCATGGGTTATAGAGAAATGTCTTTTTAAAAATAATTTTGTTGGAGTTCCATACAGCTCTAGTCACAATATATACATACATCTTTTGTGTCAATATTTACATCTTTTTTTGGGGGGGGAGTCTTGTATAACTCATCACAATCCATACATCCATCCATTGTGTAAAACACATTTATACATTTGTTGTTGTCATAATTCTTAAAACATTTGCTTTTTATTTGAGCTTATGGTATCAGCTCCTCATTTATTCCTCTCCCTCACCACCACGTCTATCTTATGAGCCCTTGGTAATTCATAAATTATTATTATTTTGTCATGTTTTATACTGTCAGAGGTTTCCCTTTACCCACTTTTCTGTTGTCATCCCCCAGGGAGGAGGTTATAGGTAGATCCTTGTGATCAGTTCCCCCTTTGTGCTCTACCTTCCCATGGCCTTTCTGGTGTTGCTGCTCATTATTGGTCCTGAAGAGGTTTGTCTGTCCTGGATTCCCTGTGTTCCAGTTCTTATCTGTCCCGTGCACATCCTTTGGTCTAGTCAGATTTGTAAGGTAGAATTGGGATCATAATAGTGGGGGAGAGAAAGCATTCAGGTAGTAGAGGAAAGTTGTATGTTTCATTAGTGCTTGTGCACCCACTTTGTCTTCAGTCATCGTGTCGGGAAGATGAGCATCATATAATGCCAGTTTAAAACAAAAGTGTTCTTGCATTGAAGGAGTATTTGAGGGGAGGATCAATTTCCATCTGCTCCCTTAATACTAAAGCTATAAATATATGCATATAGATCTATTTCCCCATTGTCATATATTGTTATGTGTATTTATATATTTAGACTTCTTTAAATGCTCTTGACCTCCTAGTTCTTTCCTTCATTTCCTTTTACTTTTCTCAGAGGCTAAGTTTTCATGGGAGCAGATAACCTTATTTTTCTCCTGTGAAGCAGCTGGTGACTTTGAATTGTTGACCTTATGGTGTCTTATTCACAGAACTCCTGTATTAGATGTCAGCTATTGTAAATATTATCCTGTTGGATGGTGGATAGGGTGGAGCCCTGTTGGTGCAATGGTTAAAAGCTTGACTGTTAACAGACAGGTTGGTGGTTCAAACCTTTTAGACAAAAGCAAAAACAAACAAAAAACTTGTAGCCACTCTGTGGAGAAATCTGTAGCAGATTGCTTCTGTAAAAATTTGTAGCCTTAAAAATTCTATGAGGCAGTTTTCCTCTTTTCTACAGGACCACTCTGTGCTGTCATCAATTAGATGGCAATGGGTTTGTTTGTCTTTATTATTCATTTTTCTTTTTTGAGTTTTGAAGTTTGGTTAAGCAGAAATAAATTAGCCTTTTGTTTAGTGCTAATCCACTATTGAAGTTAGGCCCTTCTTAAAACTCTACTTCAAGTTTCATGAAATACTGTGTTCCAGCTCTAAGAGGTAGAATTATAGTATAGATATTTTATTTGATTACATAAGCATATTTAGATTCTTTATCTCACCAAGAAATAGATATTTATATACAAAAATCCTGTGGGAAAAATCAATAGCATAAATATTCCAATTTTAGTATATATGCTGCCAAAGCAAGCACACATATTAAATATTCCAACATTAATTCAGTGTTGTCTTTAAAATGAAAGGATTACTGAATGTATATAAACCAAAACAATCCCTACCAGGTGCACAAAAAATTAGGTCTCTGAATATTAATCTTTGTGAAAAATAAGAGTAACTTTACTGCATAGTATTAAGCAAGGGACCAGCATGAGAGTTTCTCATATCGGAATCCTCCAATAGCTGAGTTTCATTTTTTATAAGTGGAGTACAAGAGAAGTTATATAACTTCACAAATTTATTCAGAAACTTCTCATTTATGTGTTTTGGTGTGATTAGGTGTTTTGCTTGTGCTGTGCAGAAATCGTGCATTCTATATTCAAGAAATGGCATCCTTAGCTCACTCTGACTGCATAGACTTGGCAGGTCAGAACTAAATGAACCTAGCTTCGGCCAGTCCTAAAAGTTATTTCTTTATAAAACAACCTGGAAAGAAGGAAGTCAGCAAAACAACTTAGAGGGAGTGAGCAGACCTCTGTTTTTCTCCACAGTAGTTTTGTTTTAGGTGAAAAAAGGGATATCAGATTGAAATATAATTTATACCCATTTATGAAGTCTTAGAAGGGACAAAGACAAAAACGAACCTTTCAGATAAGGAAGATCATCTGCATGAGGCCATGTGTGTCCAAAGAGTCACAGCTGTTGGGCTGTGATCTTCAAGGTCAGCAGTTTGAAGCCACTAGCCACTCCTCAGAGGGGGTTTTCTTCTCTCACAAAGTGACAGTCTCAGAAACTCACAGATGCAGTTCTACCCTGCCCTATAGAGTTGCGCTGAATAATATAGACCTGATTGCAGTGAATTTGGGGTTTTTTGAGCTTTGGGTAGGGCATGGGGGACAGGGAAACTCATTAAAGAATGATTGGCATCAGATCAGTTGATCACAATTGCAGGTAGGACTTTGAAAAAGGGAAAAGGGTTGCTATATAAACACTATTATAGATTAGAAAATTTGGCAAGATTGGTTCGGGAGTAAGGTAGCCAGGGTATAATTCATGAATGTGGAGTCCTAGTGCCCCAATTCCCATCACAGGCACACTGGGGTAAGTCCTTGAGGGCAAGGCTACCCCTCCTTGGCTGGCTAGGAAAGCTGTTAGAATCCACTTTCAAATATTCTCTGTCTCAGGGCAAAACTTTCACAATGCTAGGTCAGAAAGAACTCAGAGGAGGCTGAGTCTTGGGAGACTCCAAATGGATGTAGAACTCCCACTGTAAAACTGTAGGCTTGCATAAACCTCTTGCTCAGAAATTAAGCTTTAATACAGTTTCAAGTGGGCTTCATGAATATGTATGTAAAACAATATATATTCATTGTTTTTGGATATGCTGTTGCTAGCCTACATTATTACCTTTTAAAATTTACATTTATTTAATAGTATTTTAGATCCAGTAAATATTTTACTATTTTCAAAACCTTATAAATGAATATAAATACATGAAGCACTGGAATTAGGCTTTGTGGCCTTTTGCTAAATATCAGTGGTTTGAATAATATTTTCAAATAAGAAATGTCTTATGTAATGAAGGTTATTAAAACAGTTTTACATATGGGTCATTTGTTACACAGAAAAATGCAATGCAATAATGTTGAATAGGAAATGACACTTCTATTGGGAAATGAATCTATGTCCATATACTTATAGGGTTAGTATTAAGACAGCAGGTGGACATTGGACCTCCACTCAAGTACCGCCTCAATGCAAGAATACTTTGTTCTATTAAATTGGCATTCCATGATGCTTACCTTCCCGACATTACCACTGAAGACAAATGTGTGCATAAGCAAAAGAGGTGAAGAAATGTGATGGTGACTGGCTATCGAAAGATATAGTATCTGGGGTCTTAAAGACTTGAAAGTAAACAAGTAACCCTCTAATTCAGAAGCAACAAAGCCCACATGGAAGAAGCACACCAGCCTGTATGACTATGAGGTGTCAAAGGGATCAGTTATCAGCCTTCAAAGAATTAAAAATCGTAGCATTGCATGCCCACCTTCCTAATATGATTGCTGAAGACAAATGTGTGCATAAGCAAAAGTGGTGAAGAAAGCTGATGGTGACTGGCTATCAAAAGATATAGCATCTGGGGGTCTTAAAGACTTGAAAGTAAGTAAGTAACCATCTAGTTCAGAAGCAACAAAACCCCCATGGAGGAAGCACACCTACCTGTGTGACCATGAGGTGTTGAAGGGGTCAGGTCAAAGAACTAAAAATTATATCATTATAAATGAGGCGGAGCACAGATTGGGAACTCAAAAGCCATCAGTGGGAGAAGCAACAGTCGTAGGGAGGAGACAAGCCAGTCAAGGTATAGAGTAGCAACAATGAAATATGCAATTTTCCTCTAGTTCTTTTTTCTTTTGGGAGGGGGGGCATCAATGCCCTCTGATGGTCGTGGGAGTTACCCAGTGCTGCTCTAGAGAGCCACCGCTGGATTTGCACTGCCAAGCCCGTGGGCCGCAGTCCTGCACCCAACCACTTACACCACCAGAGCTCAACCCTCCTCTGGTTCTTCAATGCTTCCTCCCACCCACTATCATGATCCAAATTCTACCTTACAAATCCAGCTAGACCTGTGAATGTACACTGGAGCTGGAAACATGGGGAATTCAGGACAGACAAACCCTACAGGGTCAATATGTGAGAGTGGTGATACGGGGAGGGTGGTGGGGAAATGGAATAGAAAGGGGGAACCAATTGCAGGGATCTACATATAACCTCCTCCCTGGAGCACGGACAACAGGGAAATGGGTGAAGAGACACATCGGACAGTATATGATATGATAAAATGATGGTAATTTGTAAATTATTAAGGGTTTATGAGGGAAAGGGAGTAGGGAGGGAGGGAAAATATGGATACCAAGGCCTTAAGTAGAAGGAGGATGTTTTGAGAATGATGATGGCAACAAATGTACAAATGTGGTCTGCGTACAATTGATGTACGTATTGATCATGATAGGAGTTGTATGAGCCTCCAATAAAGTTATTTAAAAGAAAAAAGGAAATGACACTTCTATACTAATAATTAGTTTGTAAACGAAGGCTTTGTTTCTAGTTTATTATTGGAAAGAACAAATCATCAATATCATCAGTCTAGATGATATATACCATATGTTTAGTAAGTAATGTATCAACGAGTATATAATGTGCACACACCATAGGAAACTAACACACAAAGAGGGTTGTGTGGCTTGCTCCCCCCAAAATACCCCAAAACAACTATAACATCTTTGCATTAATTCATAAAAGTACTACATATCATACAGTTATACCATTTCAGGTTTTAAGCATCTCAATTTGTATAGTAGTGTATATTTTGCATTATACCATTCTGGTTAAATTAAGAAAAAGGATATCATGTTGGTCAACTAGCTCTCTTGAGAAATCCTGTAAGTAGCTAGTCAGCTTCTGTAATGATTTTGATTATCAAATTTTAGAGAAATCTTCTGAATGAGGAATATGGAACTTCCATAAACTTAGTATCTGGGAATTTTTTGTGTGTATATTCTGCAAAAGTAATTTGCAATTAGCTACATAAAGTTTTTAATAATCAGTGTTACTTTCTTCCCTGCTTGATTTTGAAGGAATATTTCATAATTGTATATATTTTCCTAACCAGCCATTGTATTTTATAGAGATGGTTGCTTGTATTTTTCAGATGAGATATAATGACCTATAACGAACCTTAAACATATACTGAATTTCATAAATGATTCATGACTTTCAGTATCCCTTATTGAGTATCCTTATCACATCCAACTCTTTCTCACTTTCTGTTTCCTCTTTTAAAAAAATGATTTTATGGGAGGCTCATAAAGCTCTTATCACAATCCATCCATCCATCCATTATGTACAATTTGTACATTTGTTGCCATCATTAGTTTCAAAACATTTTCTTTGAACTCTTGGTATCAGCTCCTCCTTTCTCCCTCCCTCCCCTACCTCCATACCCTCATTAACCCTCGATAACGTTTAAATTGTCATTTTTTCATGTCTTAGACCAACCGATCTTTTCCTTCACCCACTTTTCTGTTGTCTGTCTCCAGGGAGGGGGTTATATGTATATCATCATGATCAAGTCCCTTTTCTTCTCCAACCTTCCCCTTCCCCTCCTATATGCTCTGGTCTAGCTGGATTTGGAAGATAGAATTAATATCATGTATTGGGGGGAGGGCAGTTGCTGTTTTCTTAATTATCTGAAGATGCATTATAAATTAGACTTTTTTTCTTGTAATGTAAACATATATTTTAATCAAGCACATTACTCACTAAATTAGTTAAGCTTGTGCTGGATAAATTTAAAGATTTGCTAAAATTTATGAATGAATGGCATATATGTTATGTTGACAGTTATATGATTAGCTTACACCATGAAATATTCCCTATAAGTTTCTAATAATGGAAATGTTTTGGTTGGGAAGGCGTGAGTTCTTATATTTTCTCTTTGAGATCATTCACTTTAGAGATGAAGATTTTATTTTAGAAAATTGACTTTACTGATTATAAATATTCAATGAGAATAAAACTTGAATTTTGTGTTTTAATCAGTCTACCCATATTTTCACTCTAAATAATGCCTGTAAAATTAGCATTTAAAGTATGGCACTAACAATGTGCTTTCTACATTGTTAATTATCCTAAATGATTTTTCTAACATTTGAGAACTTTTGTTAAAAAACATTTTCTTGGGCTGAGCCCTGGTGATGTAAGTGGTTGAGTGCGGAACTGCAGCCTGCGGGCTTGGCGGTTCAAATCCAGCGGTGGCTGGGTAGCGCTCATGACCACCAGAGGCAGTGATGCTCACAAAAAACAAAACAAAACATTTTTTCTAGTTTCATCACTTTGAGTAACTCTTGTTTATTTTTCAAATGATCTCAGACTACTACACAAATTTCCTATAGTACATGACTCCTTTCACTCATTAAACAAGTGATTGATTTTATCAGTCATTAAAATTTCAAAAAGTTATAGCTTTGAAAATCTTATGGAGAAGTTCTACTTTGATCACATAAGGTTGCTGTTAGTTGAAATGGGATTGACAACAACTAGCAGCTACAAACAGTAAGTGTTAGGGGAAAATATGAGGTACATTTCTGATCCCCTGAAATTTACAACCAGTGTGAAATTTGGATAAGGGGATGGCATAGTGTCCCAAGAACTGCAAGGGGTCTAGATTTTGTCTAACTTGCAAGGGAGCAAAACTAGTATGCCACAGTTTCATGGATGTTGTCAGAATGCATGATGTTCTTGGGTCAGAACAAAAATCTTAATTACTTATAGCAGTAACAATAGCCGTCTCAGCATTGTTTACCCAACCTTCATTTCCCATAGGACAGTGCAAAAGGAGCCACGTGACAACTGTAGTTATGTTACAGGTGAAGAATGTTCAGTTCAAAGAATCAAAATCTTTTGTAATGAATAGTAAGCATACAAGAAAGTTACCAGAAAGATGTTTACCTGTATTTTATTGATTATGCAAACACATTCAGTTGTGTGGATCATAAAAAAGTGGATAACAGTAGGCAGAGTGAAAATTCCAGAACACTTGATTCTATTAATGTAGAACCTATAGACCTAATGTAGACCTACATAGACCAAGAGTCAGGTTTTAATACTGGAAGATTTAAAAATCAGGAAATTTTGTGTAGGGTTGTAACCTTTTCCTACTTGGTCAATCTATGTGGTAAACAGAACATGGCACCAAGATCGGAGGAAGACTCATTCACATCCTTCATGTAGGCATGAAGATAAGGCCATCTTGCTTGCTCTAAGGCAGCAGTTCTCAACCTGTGGGCTATGATCCCTTTGGGAGTTGAACGATCTTTTCACAAGGGTCGCCCAAAACCATCAGAAAACACATGTTTCTAAAGGTCTTAAGAACTGAGACACCACTCCTCTATCCATCTCCAGGTGGGTCTGCCCACATGCAAATATGTCCACATAGGAGCAACCAGCATGAAGACTGTTACCCATGCTACACCATGCTTCAAGACAAAAAATTCATTTATTTGTAATTAGAAATAAATATTTCACAATATATCATTAGATATTATTTTTATGGTTAATCACTATGCTTTTATTATGCTTAATTTGTAGCAGTGAAAATACATCCTGCGTATCAGATAATTACATTATGATTTATAACAGTAGCAAAACTACAGTTAAATAGCAATGGAAATAATTCTATGATTAGGGGGTCACCACAACATGAGGAACTGTATTAAAGGGTCACAGCATTAGAACCACTGCTCTAAGGGAAGAGAACTTTCAGCACATACTGTGACTATAAGACTACTGAAGATCAAGGCCTTCAGTGTGGATGGATTACATCTCAGCATATTGAAAACAAAAATTCTTACACCGGAACAGTAAGCAGCATCATAATAAATGGAGGAAAAAAATTGAAGTTTCCAAGGATTTCATATTACTTGGAGCTGCAATCAATGATCATGGAAGTAGCAGCCAAGAAATCAAATGGTGCACTGCACTGGGAAATTTTACCATTAAAGATTTCTTTTTAAGTATTAAAAGAAAGCATTCTGAGAACTAAGTTGTACCTGACTCCCCAAATAGTATTTTTAGTCGCTTAATATAAAAACTGGAAAATGAATGAAGAAGATTGCAGAAAAATTGGTGTATTTGAATTTTGGCTTTGTCAAAGAATGCTAAATATAACATGGACTGCCATAAGAATGAACACATTTTCCATAGAAGCAGTGCGACCAAAATGTTCCTTAAAAATAAGGCTGGTTAGGCTTTGAATGTGTTAGTAAGAAGGACAATCTCTGGAGAGGGACATCATGGTTAGTAATAGAAGGTTAGCAAAAAAGAGGAATACACAATGGTTTCAAACTTAACGATGATTGTGGGGATGGTAAAGGTTCTAAAGCAGAAATGACTTGAGGACTCCTAACAACAAAGCATGCCTTTCCTCTCCTCAACAGGGAGGTAGCATCTCTATCTTTCAGCACTGTCAGCAAATTTACCCTTGGCTTTGGGAGGGGATACTTTATCTTTCCAAATAGTTGTGAAAATTTGTTCAGAACAAAGACAGTGTTTCTGTTCATAAGACATGTCAGAATGCTAAAAACCAATGAAGAATGCTCTCCCACATCTCCACAGTCTTCTCCTTGCTTGCTTTGAAAAAACAAGCTGTAGTGAGACTTTGTATTAATTTTTAGTGCTGAGTAACAAGTTACCACATGGTACTAGCTTAAGGAACCTTAGTGACATTGTGAGTTAGGCATCGGGTTGCCTCCTGCAAGCTCAACAGTTGAAACTCCCTGGCTGCTCCACAGGAGAGAGATGAGACTGTTTGCTCTCAGAAAGATGAACCCTGTTGAAAACCCTAGGAGAAGTTTCACTCTGTCCAACAGGGCCACCGTGAGCTAGAATCAACTTGGTGATAGTAAGGTTTTAGTTTAGTATTAATTTAAAGCAATACGCATTCATTATTTCACAGTTTGTGTGGATCAGGACTCCAGACAGCTTAGGTGTGTTCTCTGCCTAGTGTATTACAAGGCTGCAATCAAGGTGGCAGCAGGGTTGGGTAGTCATCTAGGTCAGGGTGTTCAGTAGGTTAACAAGGATCTACTAGTGGATCGCAAATGTCGTGTGGGTAGATCACATGATATTAAAAAATAGACATAAGTCTATCATCAATCTCATCACTTAATTGATAGCGCAGCCAATCAGATGCAATCTTAAGTGTCAAATGCATGTGCAAACAGCAAAACGAACATGCATGTCAAATGCATGTGCAAACAGCAAAACGAACAGGCTAAGTTATAACCAACTTTTAGACTTTGTTTTTTTTCTTTTAAAAGTAAGAAAGGACATTAAAAGAAGTGGGGGAGATGGACCAAATAAGAAAACAAAAATGTATCACTTTCATATGGAATGGTAGATTTTGACACTACAAGTGAAAATCATTCTGCTGAAGTCCAGAGCACATGAACAGTTCTGGAACTTACTCACAGAGAGAAAGTACCCAACCATGAGAAAATATACTACCTCCTTAACTGCATTATTCAGCTCTAGTTACTTATGTGAGTCAGCTTTTTCACATAAAGATCATGAAGTCCAAGTACTGTTCCACCGTGACTGTTGATCATTTGGAAATGTGCTTGAGGCTGGTTGTCAGCAGCTACTGTCTGGACAATGCATCTCTAGTTCATTCCATTCAGTGCAAGTGATCAGAGTACACTCAGGTCATGACAAAAAATGTACATAGTTAATTGTGTTGTGTTGTGCAATATGGACTCATGCAGTTATGCAAGGTACATAAACATATGTTGTACATATGAAGAATCCTCAATGCTTTTATGAATAAATGAAATAAATATGTTTTGCATTTTTGTAGTTAGAGGATCATTTTGACTTGATCTCTGGAAAAGTGTGAGCACCCCGGATCTAGATGATTTATGTTGAAGAAGAGCTGCTTCTCTGCACAGTTAGTTGTTGAAGACATCTAATTCCATGTACTTATAGGTTTCAAGGCAACCTACTATTCAAAGACAGCAAGGAAGTGAGGTTAGTGGGACAAGATAGAGAAAGAACAGACAGGAAATCATCCAGTTAAATAAGAAGTTAGGATAGTGCCCA
>PVJH01042808.1:0-14026 GCA_004026705.1 Nesogale talazaci | reverse complement strand
ACCATTTCTTGTTATCGGATGATGGTGCCTGTTCACACCCCCACAGAGTGACCGCCCAGCCTAGCGCTCCTCACCTCTGAGCCGGGGCACAGCCACGGTGCCCGTCCATCTCCCCAGGGCCTTCCCCGTTCTTGCCGCCCCTCCACTGGACCACCAGGACGCCGTTCTCCAGGGACTGTCATCTGACAGCACGTCCGCAGCGTGTGACACAGAGCCTCGCCCTCCTCCTGTCTGAAGAGCATCCCAGCCGGACTCTTTCTAAGACACCTCGGTTGCCCTTTCCACAGCCCCAGGACGCTGAAGATCCTTCTCCAGCACCCCGATTCACATGCAGGGCTTCCATCCGCCACGGTCTCCGGAATTCATGGCCGGCTTTAACCCGAGTCTCCGGCGATGGAAGGGCTGAGCCCAGGCTGCGTGCAGCGGGCGCCATGGGGAGGCTCTGAGCGGGCAGAGGTGGAGGCAGCCCTGCGGAGGGCCGTGCCCGCCGGGGTCATCGTGGTGCACAGGGAAGGCGTGTCCATCCGAGACCCGTGGACCGTCCCAGCACTGCCAAGTGCGCCCACCTCGTGCACAGCTCCACCGGGAAGGCAAGGGGTGCCGCGTGAGCAAGTGACCCCCTTCTCATTCGTGCCCAGAAAGATGAAACGATGGTTGCACCTGGTGGAGACAACGTCCTAATTGAGAGTCATGATCCCACTGAGGGCTGAGCCCTGGTGGCGTAAGTGGTTGAGTGGGGGACTGCGGCCCGCGGGTTCGGCGGTTCAAATCCAGCAGCGGCTCTCAGGAGCAGTTGCTGGGTAGCGCCCATGACCACCAGAGGGCAGTGATGTCCCCCACAAAAAAACAAAACAAAAAATGTGTAAATCACATCATGATCCCACTGAATGAGCCACTGTGGGCCCTTATATTAGTCTTTCATTTAATTATCCCCCTCCCCTTCCCACCAAGTGAGTCACGCCAACTCGCTGGAAACAGAATCATCCCCCCAACCAATCCTGCCGCCCCCATCCCCACCTCACCTGTGGAACCCCTCCACACCAACAGCTGCGAGGTCCTGCCCCAGGGTGAGCCCCTAGCACCTTGAGTTTGGATGCCTGGTGCTTTAAACCAGAGGTTCTCAATCTGTGGGCTGTGACCCCTTTGAATCAGTCGGTTCTTAACAGTAGTAAAATGACAGTGATGAAACAGCAAGGAAAATTGTTTAATTTTACAGTTGGGGGTCCCCACCCCACATGAGGAACTGTATTAAAGGGTCTGAGAACTCCTGCATTAGGCTCCGCCCTCTGCTGCAGGTGATAAAGTGTCGCAGGCACTGAGACAGCCTCCCTTTACAGAGGGTGGGGACAGTGTGGACGCCAAGTCAAAGGTCAAAGATGAGCTTGGGTGAGGGAGGTGCCAGGCCCCGCCTTCAGTGGGGGCTGGGCTCCCAGGAGCGCCGGCCACAGCCTCTGACCCATTTGCCTCCGGGCCTGTGCGCTGAGTCTGCAGCTCCTTGCGGAGGAGGGTGGTTGGGGTGCCGTGATTTTTGAGTTCGGTGTTGTTTGTTCTTCTCGTTATAAAAGCCACCCACTGCCCCGCGAGACATTTTGGGAGATCTGGTCTTGTGCAGACAGCGGCTTCCGGAGAGCACAGTGGTGGTCCCAAGTAGTCTCTAGACATTCAGCCAAAAAGTTGTTTCAAGATCTTTAATTCGTGGTTTTAAGCCAAGCTGTTTTTTTTTTCTTTCTTTCTTTCCTTTTTTTAACCCGCGTCTCCGGCGATGGAAGGGCTGAGCCCCGCATCCAGCTCTCTGGACAGCACTGGTAACGTGACGGAGGCACAGCATTGTGCTGGGCACTTTCCTGGGTTTGTTGCTCCATGTCCGACAATGGGCATGCCTGTGCCTGCCCACATGGAGGGTCAGCCGCCCCCCCCCCCTTCCAGCCTGCCCACCCCGGTTCCCCAGACTGAGTCAAAGTGCCGCCCTCAAGATCTGAGCTCTGTTGTGGACAACAATATAAGTAAGTGTGTCTCCACACATGCACATTGATGATATGCGCATGCACACCAAAGCTCGATATATGTATATATATATAGATATATATGCATGCCTGCACAGATCTGCTGTCTATGTGTGTGCACACAGAGGTTTGATGTGTAAATACACATGAAGGCAGTTCCAGAATAGACCAAAGGGCTTCCAGCTGGATGAAAATATAGCACAGTCTTTCCACAGACTTTCCAGATGTGCATGCGTGCACCCAGCTCCCGTGTGTAGGAGCGTGCACACCGGCGGACACCTGGGGCTTCCAGGCCATAGTGTGGATTTCACCAAGTGAGCTGCAGAGGTACCTCCCGGGCGGCAGCACCAGGGGGTACCGTCCGTAAGCTCACCCACCTGAGCCCTGCAGAGCGGAGGCCTCACGAGCTCACCACAGGCCTGCGCTGGCTCTCAGCTCTCAGCCTGGGGCTTGTGGATGGGGTCGTGTGACCCCTGGGCTCAGCGGAGGCCTGCGCGCACCATTTTCTCTACTTCCTGATCGTCAGAATCGGAATGAGACACATACACCTCTTTACAAGTCAGGACCGCCGGTGAGGGGGGCAGAGATGCCTTTGCACTGCGACCACCGGACTCTCGGGACGGAGGGAAAGAATCGCTGCTGAGTCCGTGCATTGGGAATCTTGTGACCGCTCAGTTCTTTGTCACCAACAGCTCTGGGTGAGTGAGTGTGTGTGTGTGTGTGTGTGTGTGTGTGTGTGTGTGTTCACTTAGCTGCTGCTTCTGTGAGCCTGGCGGCGCAGTGGCTGCCCTAGCAGCAGCCAGAGACCACCAGCCACTCCAGGAGGGAAAGTTCAGCGTCTGCTCCGGTAAAGGCTGACAGTCTGAGGAAACCGCAGGGCAAGTCTCTGCCCTGAGGGGTGTTAACCAATCGGAACTGACTTGGTGGGGGGGGGGGGATTATTTTGTACAAAAGTTTTAATGCCTGTTTCCCTCTAGAGGTCTCTGTGTTTTTTTAAAAGAAATCATGAAAAGGCCGTGAGGACATCTGCCTCACCCCCACCCCCAACTTGCCGTGGAGACGTCATTGCAAAGGAGACACCCGCACCATCTCCCTGAACAACACCCAGGCGCCCTGGAATCCACCACGAGTCAGGGTGCCCATGTCTGTCACAGCAGATCAACCTTCCCCGGGGTCTTCCATGGCTAATTCCTGATTGATTGCCAGGACTTTCTTCTGAGCTGCCTCTGGCGGGACTTGAACCTCCACCCTTGGGGTTGGCAGTCACACGTGGTCGCCTGCAGGCTGTGGGACCTTCGTGCTCTAGCTCCTCTCCCTTTTGCTGGATGGACCCACCGCAGGGCAGGGCACATGTAGGAAGCCAGGTTTTCCCGACAGGGTTTGTGGGGCAGAGTGGGTCTGCTATGGGAGGTGGGGGGGGGGGGGAGCAGCAGAAGCAGCTCCCAGCCCTGTCTCCCTGGTTGGGTGAGCACTATGTTGCTCTGAGACCGTCCTTTGCAGGGGGCACCAGCCTGGTCTTCGAAGCGGTACCAGGTGCCCAGAGTCACTGTCAGGCCACCTGCAAGGAGGCCTGGGGGGTAAAGGCCCAGCTGGGGAGGCAGGAAGCGAGGGAGGGTGTCCCTCTGGCGGAGAGGAGGTATGGGGTGTCTGTATGGGGCTCCCAATTGGGAAGCAAATTCACAGGCTATTCCGTTTGCTTTGGGGGTTCTCGTGCTTTGTTTATTTTCCATGTTGGCGGTTTGAGGGAGCCCCGGTCCAAGCAAGCAACTGCACCCCTGACCCAGCGGCTGCAGAACAAACACAGCTGTCCTGGAGGGCGTTCTGTCAGGGTGCCCCTCAGAGGCGAGGAGGGCGGGGCTCCGCCTCACAGACTGGGAAGTGTCGTCAGAAGGGACTGATCCCTGGAGAAGGGTGTGATGCTCGGTAAAGCAGAGGGCCAGGCCCTTCATGAGATGGACGGACCCAGAGACTGGGGGGACAGTGGGTCCCTGTGAGTGGAAGACTAGGCGCCACCCCACAGCAGCAGGGAGGGTCCAGGGGTCCCGTCCCACCGCCGATAGCGGGAGGGACCCTCGGGCTGGGTGTTGGAAAAGGAGTTCATGAAATTTAATCAGCTGCCTGAGGGGAACACCTAAATTTAGTCAAATTATTATTCGTACTCATTCCATTTTTAAAGCGCCGTAGGGGAACGTCACGGGAGGCTGGTCTGGGGGGTGGTTATTGTGTCGCAGCAGAGCGGGGAGACCTCGGGCAGCCGGGGGCACAGCCCGTCAAAACGCCTGTGCCCCAGGGGCTCACCTGCCCCTGGGGACCTACCCCGGGGCTGGGGGTGGGGCCACGCCTGCACCGTGGGGACACCAAGAGGAAAGCTTTTCAGACAGACATGAGCTCCCCCGCTGGGTGCTGGCTCCAGACCAGGCACCCCGAGGGCTCCCAGCTCCCAATTTGTCCCCTGTTCTCAGGGCTCACAGGAAGGCGATGGGAGGGGGCCTGTCCCCACTCGGTGTGACCCAGTGTCCTGGTCACTCTTAGAGACTGGCCTCTTTCTTGACATGGCGTGGAGGGGGGTGAGTGAACGGACGCCTTGTTCGTTTGTTGCAGGCCAGTGACGGTCATTGCACTACGCTGTTCATCACAGGCAGTGCCTGCCCACCATGACTGGGCTGCCCCCCTCCCCACCCACACAGGGTCTGGGGCAGCAGGTGGGTCCACGCTGTGGCTGGTCTCCTAAAGCTCCTTGGCTCCCTGCTTGTTTCACTGAGGACAGACGGGGCGGTGGGGAGAGAGACAGCACCCGATCTGAATGACCCAGAGCCTGTCGCTGCAGCCACTGTGTCCACCCAGGTCAGGGGTGGTCACCCCCCTCCCCCATGACCTAATGACCTTCTACAGCCATCGTCTGTCCCCAGTAAACAGGACCAAGTCTCCCCATCCTCGCTGCTGAGGCGCCAGAATAGACTCTTGGAGGGAGGACAGAGTCCAAGGTGCCCCTGTGCCTTCAGCTCCTGGTCACACCCTCCCAGAGCTGGCCTCTCTCTGCTGGCCCCTCACTGTGGTCCCAGGTCCTCTCGGTGTATTGCCTGGTGACCGTGCTGTCCAGCAGTGGCCCCAAGGGATGGCTAGATTGGCTGCCCACCACTAGCTGGCAGACCCTATCCACCCCCCCACTCCCCCGAGAAGAAAGTCCTGACCTCCTGTTCCCGAGGAATCCACTCTGACTCCCAGTGACCTGGAATGTGCGGTCCATCATGTGGGTTTCCCAGGGCAGGGGCGTCTCAGGGGAGAGAGGGCCAGGTCTGTGTGCCCTGGAGCCCTGGGGGGTGAGGGGTGGGTGCAGCGATTCCTTGTTGGGCTGTGAACCACAGGCCATCAGTTCAAAACCACCAGGGGGGTTTCAGCCCCCTTAGCAGTCACCTTCTGGGAGAAGGGGCAGTTCTATCCTGTCCTGCAGAGTCCCTGTGAATGGACCCCCACTCGAGGGCAGTCAGTTTGTGTTGGGGGGGGCGGGGAGTCTGTACCCTGGAGCCGCCAGGTGGGGTTAAACTGCCAGCCTCTTGGTCAGCAGCCCCATGCCCAGCAATTGTGGCACCAGGGCCCCTTGTTAGGCACCAAGAGGACTGAGTATGACACGACTCCCGGCAGGGCTTCTGGGTCTCCCTCCGTGGAGTCTGGCAAGGGTGGGGGCAGGAATAAGCCTTTCAGAACTGCCCCTCCCTGCACACGTGTAGGGGGCCCACTGGGTTCACCCCCACTGGTGTGTCTGTCGGACGGTCAGAGCGGGCTGTCCCCAGCCTTGCAGGAGAGACACCTTGCCAAGGTCCTCGGCGTCAGCAGCCTGGCATTTCCGTCCCCACACCTGCGGGCCTCCCGAGCCCTGACCTAGCTAGCTGCCCTGCGTACCCAGGCCCTAGCTTCGCCCCGGAACAGGCCAGAGCTGTGTGTGAAGCCCACCCAGAAGTGTGGCCACTCTCGGCACAGACTCGCCCAGTGCGAGTGACCTCCCGGGGAGGTCTCAGGGTCCCTCCTGATGTCTGGGGGCAGGGGCAGTGCCTGGACGGGCACCACAGGCTGAAGGATGAGCTTACGGCCCCCTGCGGCAGCTGTGCAGCAGATCCTGGGACAGGCGGACCCACCCGGGGCTGGGGAGATGGGTCTCCCACATCAGGGCCGGCCTGGGTGGACAGCGGCTCTCGGAAGGTCCAGCTCAGCCTCCCAGGTCTGGCCTTTCTGGAGCAATCTGTGGCCGGAGCTCTCCTGTCATTAAGCAATCCCTTTGTCTCGGCGACCAAGGGAACCTCACAGGGGTTGACACACATGGCCTGGCCACGATGTGGGTGGTGTGGGCTGGGGAAGGCTGGGGGCCAACTGGGGCTGAATGGGTGCCGGCAGGAGCTCTCCGCGGGGCCACCCTCCGGGTCCAGGGGTTGCGGAGAGAGTGGTCCGTGCACCCGGGAGCCAGCGGGCTGGCGTGACAAGTTCACGAATGCGAGAAAAAGAGCCATTCAACCCCAAAAACACTTGCTTCCCAGACAGCAAGAGGAGAGCGGTTGCCCAGGGCAGGGGGCAGAGGGCACCGGGCCTGGCGACAGCGGGATCTTCTTGGTGGGCCTGGGAGTGGTCAGTCCGTTGTGTCGCCTGCAGGCCCTTGCAGTAAGGAAGGAAAGAGGTGGCAGAACACGTCCTTCACCAACCCCCCTGCCATCAGGTCATTTCCAGCTCACAGCAAGCCCTAATCAGGTTTCTGAGGAGGTTGATCTCTTTGGAAGCAGAGAGCTTTCTCCCAGGGAGCGGCTGGCGGATTTGAACCGCTGATCTCTCAGGGAGCAGCCTGAGGCCCGACTCACCATGCCACCAACTAAAATAGTCCCCGTGTGCTATGGGCTGAGCCCCGGTGGCGTAGTGGTTGTGCGCGGGACTGCGGCCCACTGGGATGGTGGTTCAATTCCGGCTCCCAGGAGCAAAGGCTGGGCCTCCTACTCCCACCACCAGGGCAGTGATGCCTGAAAAAAAAAAATAGTCCCCGTGTGCTAGGGATGTAAAATAACCCTGACTTGACTCTTGCTCTGTTTTTAAAAGAAAGTTGCTTGCAATTAGCAAGCAACGAACACTGAACATACCAAGGTGGCGTGTGCCTTGGGGTGAGTTTTGCCGCATCCCTGGATGGAACTCTCTTGGTTTGGATGTAGGGATGCCCTGGTGGCACATGGGCTTAAGCACTTATCCAAGTGCTGGCTGGAAGGCTGGCAGTTCAAGGCCACCCACTGGCTCTGAGGAAGAAAGGGCTGGCTAGTGGCTGGTTTAAAGAGCGGAATCTCGAGAACCCTGAGGGAAGGTTTGAGTGAGAACAACATAAGGGCGCCTGGTGGACACGGCAGCAGTCCAGGACCTTGTGAAGCCAGCACCCGACCAGGGTCATGAGCTCATCCGGCATGCCCACCTGTCTCTGCATGTCTCTGCCTTTAGTCACTGCCCACCCATCCCCGCCCCGCGTCGGCCCTGGCCCCAGAGAGGACCCGTCGCCTGTAGCCTCTGACAGAGGAGTATGCCTTTTGTAGAAGGCTGTGCTGGTGGCTTCATGTGACACCTGCCCTTTGAGGCTTGACTCCTCGGAAAACCACGAGGAGTTTGTGGCACTGTGTCTGGTCCCAACAATGTGGCCCGCAGCCCTCGCCGCCCCCCCCCCCCCCGGGCCTGGCTGGAGACCAGAGGAACTAGATGGTGCCCAGCTACCAGCACTGACTGACTGCTCTAATCAGGGCCACAACAGGTGGTCCTGGACCGGGTTGGGGGGGGGAGGGTAGTAACGTAGAGCTGAATTTGAAATCACTGAAAAGAGCAGCTAGAGACTGGTGGCACCCAGCACACGACCTCTGGACGCCCTTCAAACCTGGAGTTGAGCCCAGCCCTGCGGGTCACCCTCCAGCCAAACAGTGGAGAAGTGACCAGTAAACCCAGACAATCACCCCCAGGAGACCATGTGGACAGCGTTTGCCAGAGGGCAGAGGGGGGCCGGAAAGACAGACAAATGGAGAGCTGGGGTGGGGAGGGCGGTAGTGGGAAGGGTGCTGTCACACTGGGTGGGGAGGACTGCCAGCAATGACTTGATACAAAATGTAATACATTGCTGAGCCTTGTCAGCTTTCACCCAAACCACAAGGAAACCCCACAACTCTGCACACGATAAATAAGTCACAATTTGTTTCTCTTTCTCATCTGTTGATAAGTACTGTTTTATTTCCTGCCTCAGTTATTCTGATAAGTCTGCTGTGGACCCGTGTGTATGAGTGTTTGTGTGTGGTTAGATGTTACCAGTCTGCTTGGTGTGTGACAAGGAGTGCACTGGCTGGATTCTGTGAGAGGCGGGGGTTGAACTTCTGTCTTTCCAAAGTAGCTGCACTTTTTCATGTGCCCACCGACAGGGTGTGGGAGTTCCGGTACCTCTGTGTCCTTGACAACACTCAGGATAGCCAGCCATCTCTTTAGCCATCACAATAGGTGCCTAACAATATCCCTTGTGGGTTGTAATTTACACTCCCTTGACCGCCATTGGAACTGCAGTAGCTGGGAACCCTGTGAGACAGTCTGCTTGCTCTTAGTATCCGACAACAGAAACGTGTTCAGCTACTGCTGCTTCTTAGAGTTGAGTACTAGCCCGTTGGTTGTATGTTTCTTTGCCCATTCACCAGATGCTGGACATTCGTGTCATTTGGTCGATTGAGAATCAAACTCACTGTGGACATCAGACACTGGACTTTACGCAGACATTTTCTGGTTTCTCTTGAGTGAGTGCCTGAGTGGATTGCGGAGTCTGTGTCTATTTATAAGAAGCTGCTTAAGCGACTCTTGGGCATAGCCGTGCTGGCCGCCTCTGAATCAGTCAGGGCACCTTGGCATGTGCGTGTATGTGTGTATGTGTGTGTGTGTGTGTGTGTGTGTGTGTGTGTATTTCTTCCAGCCACTCTGGTCAGTGCACAGTGGCAGTGTTCCACTGCAGTGCCTTGTGACTTTCCTCTGGACCCCCCAATAACTGCAGAGTGAGTGCCGCTTCCCACGCTTATTTCCACCCCACGGCCCATTCCGTAATGTGCCATTGAATCACCGGGCCCGTTTTAAAATTGTGCTCTTTATCTCCTTCTGATGAATTTTCAAGAGCTCGTACTTTCCTCATGCCATCGTGAGTCCAGCCAGTCAGTTCTAGCTCCCAGTGACCTGTGACCTACAAAGCGAGACTCCTCCGTGTCTGGGGGCCGTCCTCACCACCAGGGCCATGCCAGAGCTCAGTTGGCCCAGCTCCTGGGCGTCTTCCTCTCCTCCACTGACCCTCAGCTTCGCCAACCAGGATGCCCCCCTCCCGGGACTGGTCCCTCCTGAAAACTCGTCCACGCTGTGTGCGGTGAAATCTCCCCTCTGCTTCCAAGGCACCTGTCCTTCCTCCAAGACAGATCTGGTGTTCTCACACGGCTTTCCGGCCCCCTGTCCGTCTCCAGTCGCCTGTGCTCATCATGCTTTCCCGGCCTGCGAGGGGATTGGAAACACTACGGCCTGGGCCAGCTGCGTCCCTGCCCTCCGCGGGGCAGGCTTGCGCGTGGACGCTTTAGAGAGGGCGTGTGCAGCAGATAGACCGGCCACGCAGCACCTGCTTTCACCTCCCGGCTGTTGCCTCCGTGGGCCCTGAGCGTGGAGCCACGTTGAGGGAGCCTCACTCGGCTGCCCTGTCTCCTCTCCGTGTGCCACGATGTTGCTTGGTGAGCCCCGTGGGGCCGATCTCTGTTTTCCTGGGTTGATCCTTGGGGGGCGGGGTGCATCTCTGACCACTGTCTGCACGTGCTTCAAGTCCTCCTGCTGTCACCAAGCCAGGTGTGTCAGCGCCGACCGCAGGGTGCTGACAGGTCCTCCCCCCGTCCTGATGCTGCCTGCTCCTTCCTGTTGTCCAGCTTCTGGGGTTGTTGGCTTGGCATACAGATGGCATCAGCCTTACCAGACCCTGACCGCATGCGATATCTGGGTCACCGGGGCACCTCGCCACAAGGGAAGGATGGACTTTTATCTGTCTCTCTGTGTTAGTCCGGGTAGACTTGAGGAACAAATTTCATAGACACGCATATAAATATAAGGAAAAGGTTTATATATAAGAGGAACAGGACATTGAGCCCAGACCAGTACAGTCATAAGTCTGATATTAACCCATATGCACGATATCAGTCTATAATGTCTCCTTCTGACTCCCGAAGTCACAGATCAGTGGGTGCAGAATCCTGGTGGGGGTCTCCACATGGCTCCTCACTTCCAGGGCTCAGGGTCCATCAACAGCAGAAGCAACTCATCGCTGGCAGGGGTCTCCATGTGGCCGCCCCAGCTTCAGAGGTCTGGCTCCATCAGGGCACAGCCCATGTGGTCTCTCCACCGGCTCCTCCAGCTTCTCAGATGCTGCCACCTTGTCTTGTCCGTGATTCATTGTCTCTGAGACTAACTCCCAACCACCGGGGAAGATAGCTTCTCATCTTCATGAGGGAAATATCATGAGATTTCCTAGAAGTCTCGGGAGAAAGCCTTGCCCACACAGAGGCCTCATTGGCTACTCAATGGCTAACTCCAGATTAACAGGTTAGACTCCACCCCTACATCTCAATCATAAAATTAACATAAGCACATGACTGCCACACTCTCCCTAGACGGAGAGCTGTTTGATCCAACGTCACTGGTTGGAGAGCTGGCTGGTGTCTCTCCACTGCATTGTCTTTGCACATTTGTCAAACATCAGTCGGTCTTACAGTGCAGGTCGGTTTCTGCATTCCCTCCTGGTCTCTTGATCTGAACATCTTTTGGTCACATAACCAATGGCAGCTTTATAATAAGTCTTAAAGTTCAAAAAGGGTCTCGTGTTAGTCCCAGGAGGCCATAGAAACAAAATTCATAGGCATTCATACAGAAACAAGAAAGAGTAATTGTATATTGCGAAAGCATTCCAGCCCAGTTTAGATCAAGTCCATAAATTTGATATTAGCCCATATGGCCAATACCAATCTATAAAGTACAGCACTTGTAATGACGTCCGAATGCAGGAAGACCACAGGCCAGTGGGTGGAAAGTCCTGTGGCTCCAGTGTGCAGTGGAAGCCTCTCAGCACTGGCAGGCGTCTCCACATGGCTCCTCCAGTTCCAGGGCACTTGCCTTGCTCCTTGGGTCTTGTCAACAGGCTTACCTCATGGGGAGTGAGCATGTCTCTGGCCTCCAGTGAGCTATTTATCTCCATTTGCACCTCCCAAATGAGGTCATCGAGCTGTGGCCTAGTTGTCAGGCTAGACTCCACCCCTTTGCAAGTTGACAAGAGATGATGTCACTACCTCCATTCCTTTCATAAAGGCCCAAGTGGTGAGTCGCTTCCTGGATGTGCTGCTCACAGCCAGGCCAGTGGTTCCAGCACCGTGGTGTCCCTGTCTCCGACTGGTTCAAGTTTTCTCCCCTCTGTCCGGTCTTCCAACAATGCCTGGCATCTTTCAATGCAGAGATCTTTTCTTAGACTTATTCCTAGGTATCTTAGGGAGGTGTCTTTCCATTCTTAAATTCTATTTTCTTCCTGTTTATTCTAAGGGATTCCCACCCCACCCCCTAAGACAGATGCGTTTGTTAGCCTTTGTTTCGATCTGCCTTGGAATGTAAGGTCCCACTTTCTAACATTTGCCCTGCATCGTTTTAAAATTAAAGTAAGTATATTGCAATACTATTTTTGTGTTCTATGAACATTTTCATTACTCCATATAGACCAATTTTTTTGTTTTTGTGGGCATCACTGCCCCCTGGTGGGAGTAGAAGGCCCAGACCCGCTCCTGGAGAGCTGCTGCTGGATTTGAACTGCCAACCCTGTGGGCCGCAGTCCCGCACACAACTACTGCGCCACTGGGGCTCAATCCAAGACCAAATTTTTAATCAAGAACCACCACCACCACCACCCCTGCGGACAACCCCCTCCTCCCCATCAATGGTGTCCCGCTTAAAATCTGGTCAATTTATTGGAAGGACAGCTGTGCGGCTCACCCCTCAGAAATGAAGACGCTGAGACATCAGCTCCCATTCTTGGGACGTGAGACCAGTCCCTGTCGAGAGAAACATCAGGCGTGTGAAGCTGGGGGCAGAGAAAGACTGTGGCTGCCCCACAGCGGTTCGGACTCGACCCTGTGAGGAGGCTCAGGGCCCCGCTGCTGTGTCCTGTTCTGTGCTGGGTGTTGTCGCTGTGGGTCCAGCTCCAGGGCCCCGGCAGCACAGCGTAGGTTTCTGAAGGTGGGGGGGCTCCCACGCAAACAGTCCCATCAATCTCTCACTTCTCCTCTGCGGGGCACGATGCCCGAGGCTTCTCTGTGTGCCTGACACAAAGGTACGGATCGGGCCTGGCGGTAGACGGAGCAGGGCAACAGGCATCCTGGCCACCTGAGTTGTCAATAGGCCTGGGGTCCTTAGGGCAGTCCGAGGCTGAAAGCAGCAGTTCCCAACCTGTGGGTCGTAAGGGAAACGACAGGGATGAAGCAGAAACGAAAATAATGTTATGGTTGGGGGTCACCGCAACCATAATGTTATGGTTGGGAGGCACTGTCCGAAAGGGTGGTGGCGGCCTTAGGAAGGTTGCTGACCCCCTGATCTAGGTGGACTTGAACCCCAGCCTTCTGGGGGCAGTAAAGTGCAGTAAACACCCCATCGCTTCCTGTCACGTCTGGGATGCATGATGGAGCGTTTGCAGGTGCTTTTCATCGATTTGGGAGCCCTGGCTTCCACTTTGAGCTGCTCACCTTAAGGTCAGGGGTTCAAACCCATCAGCTTTTCCCAAAGAGAAGTACGAGGCCACCTGTCCCACCAAAGACCCACAGTCTCAAAAAGAATGTTTAGAAACGGATGTGCTGTCGAGGGTGGAACTGCACATGATTCGATTCAGTGCTGCGACGATATATGTGTTAACTCACGGTTAATTTTTTTTTTTTTTTTTTTAAGAAAAAAGACGGTCTCGGAAACCTGATACTGAGTCCCTGGGAGCCAGAGTCCGCTGGCAGCCGCCACATTAGTTTTGGGTGTCTTCCAGTTGGAAAGGGATCCCTTGTCCTCGGCTCTGCGGACGCAACTCACCCGGCAGGCGTGTGGGAGGCTTGTGCGAGGCTGCTGGGTGTGTGGTGAGGTGGGGGAGGTGCAGGGGGCTCCCCAAGGAGCGGGCTGTGAAAGCTGCCGTTTCTGACAGGGTGGGGGTCCCGGAGTCCCCGAGGGCCGTGCCACTGCCCCGCGGGGAGGGACACTGAGGAGTGGCTTGGTTTAGGGTTTAGAGATGGGTGTATTTTTGTGGTTGCCGCTGGAGTGTTTTCTTAGGATCGGGTCCTCGAAACAAAAGCAGAGAGGTCAGAACGTACAAACATTGTAACCCTTTTGCCCGGCTTCCAGATGGCAGCGAAGGGACTGGACCCCTCTGCGCCTGCCCCTGTCCAAAGCCGTTTCCAGCCTCAGTTTGGCTCCTTGTTACATTGTTGCCAATCCTACAGACCTTCCTGCCACCTAGTTTCAGTTTATTGCATTATTCTCCAGAATGACATTTTTAGTGGCTGACTGTACTTTTCCACTCGGTGAAACAGGTTATTTTCTCTCCTGTCCATTTTTTTTTCTTTTTTTGGCTTTCTGTTGGGCATGAGTTTTGACTTGATTTGTATCCCTTTTTGCGTCACCAAGGCGTCCGTCCTTATCTGCGTGTCCCCATTTATTCTCAGGCCTTTTTTTTCTTTTCTTTTCTTTTCTTTTCAAAATACCCTTGTGGGAGAGACATCGGGTGCCCAGGGTGACGAGGCGATGGGGCGTCTGGAGGGAGGTTTGCTGGCTCGACGGTGAGTGCACGAAGCAGGTGCTGTTACAAGGTGAAGACAAGACTTGGGACCCAGGCCTGGGGAGGAGATGACAGTGTGAGGATTTGCAGCGATAGAAAGGTCCGGGCAGGGTGGTGGGTCCTCCTGAAGGGGTGGGGGGTCCTGTTATCAATAAAGAAGACGGGCAAGATT
>PVJH01042807.1:0-14016 GCA_004026705.1 Nesogale talazaci | reverse complement strand
TGCTGCTCTTTCTCACTTCACCATGGTGGTAGCACAAGAAATAGAGAAAGAAATCAGGGAAAGCGCCTAAGTTGAGGCAGACCCTGTTCAGGGTCTAAGGTTAGGTCTGCTAACTTAAGTCTTAATATTTGTATGGCCTGTAGCTTCTCTTTGATTTAACTGAGGGTGTTGATGGCAAAGAAATGTCAATTTGGCTTAAGGCATTTATATACCTCCCATCAACCCATTTAAATGAGTCATTTAAAGGGAGCAGGGAAATTGCATACCTTAGCATGGCATATAGAAAACTGTGTTATCATTCCTATAAACATTGTAACTCATAGCTGCTAGGAATATACCTTGATTAAATTAGCATGAGGGTAGAATTTTGGTGGATTGCCATAGAACAATACAACAAAACTAAGATTGCACATAAAATCTGGACACGCAAACCCACCCAGTTTTACTCACATGCTCCTCACGAGTACATCCCTAAATTTGTTGAACTTAGGTTTTGAAAAAGTTGAGCATGCGCTTTTCAAAAACGACTTATACAAAAATGGATTGTGAGCAAATCTTATAAAGAAGGGATGCTATGGAGACCTTGAAATAAATCTTCAAGGGATTGTCAATCATATTTTAAATGTTCAGCTGGAGAAAGAGGATGTCAGAAGTATCAGTCACAATGGATGATGGTGGTAGGTAGATCTCAAGGTCCTCACTAAAATATATTTCAAATATATTAAGTAGGGACTAATCAGGTGCAGTTATGTTGTCTGATTGCAACCTGGACTTTGGGGATTTTCTTCAAAGAGACAGAGTAACCTGAGCACGTTGCTGTAGGCAAGCACTGGCTGATCAACTGAAGGTCAGTAGGTGATTTGAAGCCAACCCGCAGCACGGCGGGAGAAAAGACCAGGCCACCTGCTCCCATAAAGATGCGAGTGAGGGGTCCCGATGGGGCAGTCCTGTCACACAGGGTCGCTTCAAGTCGAGTGGGCTGAGACTCATGGGCACACAACAACTGCTGGGCCTTCCATTCTCTGGTGAGAGGCGTAGTCACCATGCTTGTCACCTTTGCATGCTTGTGCAAATGTATACTCAGGAGATATTACCAGAAGTAGAATTGCAAAGTTTGGAGAACAAGTTTGTTGTTTTTTGTTCATGAATTTCTTCAAAAATTTAAAATTAAGTCTATCGCATTGTTGATGAGGCTGATTACGTTTATTCTATTTGTCTTTTTTCAGTTACTACTACTACTACCACCACGACTCCCAGCCCTGACGAAACAACAGGTCCGGTAACAACACCACCTTTCTCGGGGGCTTAGTGGACTCATGTGGTCAATAGACGCAAAGCTGGGGTCTTACTTTAATTTGCCCTCCTTCCATTTCCAACTCATTTCATTGATTAGATTTTCTCTTCTGCATTAACTGCAAATATTTCATTTTCTGTAAGCTGCTTGTCCATGTATTTCGCCCAGGGCTGCATAGATGGGGAGAGAACCCCCGCTTTCTCAGGCAGTTTGTACCCCAAGGCGTAACCACTCTGCCACCAGGTCTCCCTCTTATGAAAGGACACAGAGGAAAAAATGAGTTCTCCAAGTTCATTACTTGAGTTAGCAACTGTAAATAGTTGAGAGTTGCTTCTCTTAATCTATTCAGTAGTTGAGAGTCTTGTGTGATATATTTCAGTAGTTTGGAACTCCAGTGTTCTTTGCATCTTAATCATTGGCACATCTGAAATTGATTATACTATGTGGAATGAGAGATGAGGTTCCTCACCCCACCCCACCCGATTTTGTACTCAACAGTCCCAATTGTTGAATAGGTTGTGTTCCCTTCTATCGAAGTGACACATTGAGAACAAATTCATACTTGTTCTCATCTCCTTTCTGTCCCTTTGGACTCTGTTCCTGTACCAGGGGCAAGCAATTTCTAATATATCTGACAAATACTTTATTTTCAGACATTTTGAGACTAATGTCCTGCCACCTTTTTCACGTCCCTTTGGAATCACTGATTCAGGCCTCCTCAGCGCTGTGTCTTCATGACCAGGGCCGTGGAGTCAAGTCTGACTGACTAGTGTTACTTAGAATCAGTCATTGCAAAGATTGATTTGGGGAATATAACAGTGATAAGTTTGCTTGCTATGCCACAGAATAAGGGCACAGGAAATGGTAAGACGCAGTGAGAAGAAAGCTGATGTCATTCAGTAGCGATTGAAAGCATTTTAGGAAATGCCGTTCGATGACAGCATTGAATACAATATAAGGAAAAGGAGTCATGAAACTTATTCTTTGCCCACAAAGATGTAAGATGAAAAAGACATTTTATGAATTGAAAGTCTTCAAGGCTTATTTATTTTTTTCTTTATGGAATTTTAGGAACTACAGTAGTGCAAAGAATTATCCAAATGCCCAATTAACCATTTTTAAACACATTTATTTTGAATCGTGTCTCTCTCTATGGCTTTGCTCCTCTCTTCTAAATTATTTGAGCTTTAGTTGATATGCTATTGTCACATTCTCCTACATAATTGTAGTGTCATTAATAGAATAGGGAAATTAATATAACGATATTCCATGATCTGTTGTTTTCATTAGTTGCTATTGAGTTGTGTCAGACGCTTTTTTTTTTTTTTAAATTCCATTTTCTCTTTCTCCCCCTCCAGCATCAGCTTCTTTCCCTGGAGTTCCACCAACTACAAACGTTCTAGGTTTAGTATTACTTTGGTTACTAATAAACTTATGAAATCTAGAGTTGTCTATAGAACGAGTATATCCTGATCACTTGGCTAAGAAAGACTGTGTCACAAATTCCTGATGATTACGGTTGTCCACTGTATGTATTACAATGACGGTCATGTGGAGAGAGATTTGCAGCGGCACCGATGCCATCATCTGTATAAGTGGTCCAACCAAACTGCGGATTGTTGAATGGAAGACAGATTTCCTTTGTACACTTTCACCCACTTCGTAGTAAAAAAGTTAAGGTCATGTGTGGAAAACACTGAGATAATTAATAGTTTTTAAGGCAGCACCTCAACGGGTGAATTAGCTTAGCTGGGCTCGACCTTCAAGCAGCCAACCCCCTCCCCCTCCCCCCGCCGCAGAGTCGGTGTTGGGTCCCCAGACCGTGCCCGGGAGCAGAGAGAGGCTGGTGGTTTTCAACTGCTGCGCATGGACATTGCTGCCCGTTGTTTAACCACTGTGCCACCAAGCCTCCTGGTGGGCCTACGTGGTCCACATAGCTTAAGTGTCAACGACTCACTCCCCCAACAGTGGGGCGTTGAGGTCCACCCAGAGATGCCGCGGAAGGCAGGCCTGGCGGTCTCCCTCGGAACAGCCGGCCATTGACAACTGTGGGAAGCCCCGTCCCACCCGCACATTCAGGGCCCGCGGATCCTGGAGTCGACCTAAAGGTGACCGGGAGTAGGACAAGGAAACTTTGGAAACGCTGCAGTTAGACATGGTCACTCAGCTTCGCCGGGTCGATTACAATTCATCCCGAACCTTTGTAGTGTTGCCAAGGCTGGAGTCTCAGAAAGCTGCCGGGACCCTCCTACCTAAAGTGACCAGACGTCCCACTTTCCAACACTTTTTCCCATGTCCCGCAGCATTTTAAAAAGTCCCGATTTCTGGAAAGAATGCACGACAAGCTAGGGAACGGTGAGGGAATGGAAAGGGAATACTCCACCCCCTTTACCCTTCCCCCCACCCCACCCCCGTCAATGGTGTCCCGCTTTATCGATGTTAAAATCTGGTCACTTTACTACCCTGTCCTACAAGATTACTGTGAATTGGCACCGACTCCATGGCAGTAGTTGCCATTATTTTTCGGACCATAAGACGCACTTTTTTTCCTTAAAAGGAGTGGGAGTGGAAGGGAATGAGGTGCCTCTTAAAGGTCCGAAAGTGTGATGCCCCAGAACATCTTAGTATTCTGGTACTATTTGTTTCCTGTTGTCCTGCTCTAAAAACTGGGTGTGTCCTACGGTCAGGTGCGAGTTATGGTGCGAAAATTACAGTAACTCAAGCAGATAGCCTCATTATTTTGCCAAGAAGCTGCCAGCGGGTTTGAACCACAGCACTCGTGACTAACAACCCAACGCTGACAACACCAGTAAGGCTATTCTCACTACAAGGGGTTGCAACAGAATGAACCAGTTCAAAGCCTTGTCCAGTGTATATATTATGACTCCCGCAGATAAGATAGGAATAGAAGGAAAATTCACTAACAGGTGTTGTCACACACACACACCTTGTTTTTCATGTTACAGTCTTATTTTGTGATGGCAATGTGTAGTTAAATTTTCGCTGTAATCAGATTACCTATGCATGAGCCTTAGCATAAGCTGGGCTGGGCTGGAACAGGTTCCTTGTGGTACCACCCTTTTCTGAGATCTGGGGATATTATTAAAATGCAGATTCTGGTTGATTCAGTAAGGAATGGGAATCCTTGGCAGTGGTTTGATCCCAGGATGAGACTGAGGTTGCTGGGTTCTTTTGTTTTCCCCCAAGGCAGTACACTTCCGGTCAGTTTACTTCATTCACACAATGCGTGAAAGGAGAAATAAAATGTAGTCCTGACAGTGAGAGGTCGATCAGATGGAAAGGGCTTTTGAAAAGTAAACAAAAACAAGAGCTATTACTTTGCATTTCTTTGACAAGTTTCGTGCCTGTTCTTCATATTATAGAGTGCCCCCCAAGCTTACTTTGGAACCCGCTGGCTTGGTGGCTACACATTGGAGGGCAGTTTGAAGCCCCACCCACCGCAATCCTGGCAAAAGAAGCAGCTTCCTGCTCCCGCACAGACTTGGTCTCAGAAGCCCACTGTGAGTCGGCATTGACTCTGTGGCGCTGACTTTGGTCTTGAATTTGGGAAGCTGAGTGTTAGCATATCCAGTCTGGAACACTCAGGGGCCGTTCTATTCCTGACCCATAGGTTTGCTCAGCATGGAGACCATGGCAGTGGGGTTTTGTTGAGTTAAGCTAGGATGCATGGTCAGGTTGCCGTAGGGCTGCCTTCAAGGCTTAGGCCCTTGACGTTGCGTATGGAGCACCAAGTCAGCGTTTGACATGGCAGTGACATTTACGTTGTGCCCTGTAGCTGTTTGTTAGCAGTCATGCCATTTCTGCTGTAAGAAGCCTGCCAAAGCCATAAGATCGTGTAGGTTTATTGAGTACCCTCTGAATATGAAAGACGGCATGTTTTAAGTTCTTCTGTATAATTTATCCCCAAGTGCCCCAGTGGTTGCATATTTAATGGGAGCCTCCTTGATAGCCACATTCATTCACTGAAGGAGAAGGGGTGGAGAGGGCCAAGGGTTGATCCTAACTAAGCTAAAGTATGACTTGTAAACAGTCTGAAAATCCTATCTGTAGGATTAGTGAATAGACATTTATGATTTTTTTTTCTGCCTTGCCAGTTTTAAGGAAAAGCGTAAAGTTCCCACCAAATCATAAAGAATGAGGGAACACCGAACTAAGCCTGCTATCCTGGGATGGCAGTTTGTTTCCTGCCACCCTCAAGTCCGGGGGCGTCGGGCGTTCTCACGGCCTTCACTGACTGCCCTGGGTATTCGACACGACACAGTGACCAGGGTGGTTCCTATCAAGACCTTCCTGTGCCGGACCCTCAGCCCGGAAAGGTTCAGGTGTCTGTGAGCAAAGCGAACTCAATAGATTAATCACTTGTCTAATACTAAAAAATGGATTCTTTTAGTTTCTTTGAGATTAAGCCAAGTCCATTTCAATTTTACTTTTCCTCCTGTTTTTTTGTTTTGTTTTGTGTTAAGTCATGCAGACCACTATTTAGGTTTGAAAGATAAGGAATCTAGAATTTCTGGTTGTTTTTAATGAAACTTATATTTCCACAGCCCACCTCGAGAAATGAAATCAACAACAATATCCTATTAAACCCTCCATGTGTATGTTGGGGTGTTTTTCCTCTCACTCTGTCCTCTCCTCTCCTGCTCCCCCACCTATGACCTGTCCTGTCCCTCTGTCTGTTCTTACCCTGTACCTGGTGGTCTCAGAGTCATCAAAGTCCCTTCTGTTGCTATATAAACCATGTTCCTTTTTCATTGTTTTTCCTTATAACTATTAACTGTTTTACTAACTATCTTTGTAAGAATGACTGAGTTTGCACAGTGTTCTCCACTTTTGTCCATATCTTGCTGTGTTCAAGAGTTATCGTTTTTTCTATTGATGAATAATTTCCCATAGCATGAATGTACCAGAACTTATTAATTCATTTATCTTGCATTAGGTCAGGTCAACTAGAGAAACAAATTCAGAGACACCCATGTGACAGGGAGGTATTTTTTGTGTGTGCCAACATGGCACCTGCAGGAACAGGCAGAGTTTCGCCTGTCAGCCAGGTCACCACTTGATTAGAGGGCGATGGCTCTCCGAGGCCGCCCTCTTCCTCTTTCTCCCTGGAGGTGAGCCACACACGCTCTCTGCTGCACCTTCCTGTTGGTGACCCATTGCGCTGAGAGCTGCCAGAGGCTTGTGATGCTTCCACCGCCATTAGATCCACAAGCGGCACGCACCGGCCAGTGATCGCCCTGCATTCTCCATCATTGCACGGGGCTGCGTGAGTCTGAAGAGGGACTTATAGATGATTAAAATTGGACAAATGGGCCTGACTTGGAATGGGCTGGGATGTTTTCTTGATATCCAATTACTCCTTGATAAAGCACTTTCTTTTTTGGGGGGGTGGGGGGAGGAATCACTACCCTCTGGTGTGAGTGGGAGGCCCAGCCTTGCTCCTAGAGAGCTGCTGCTGGATTTGAACCGCCAAGCCCGTGGGCCACAGTCCCACACTCAACCACTACACCACCGGGGCTCAGCCCCGATAAAGCACTTTCTTACACATACAGGAGTGTCACTGGATTTGTTTTTCTGGTTAACTCGCCCTAACACATTATGGTACCTTGGGAGTGTGGGGGACTAGAGAAGCAATATTCCCATGTTTTTGCTATAATGGAAATTGCTGCAATAAACTTAGGTGTGCGTGTGTCTGTTCATGTTGTATTCTTGATTTCTCTAGGGTGTATACCCAGATGAAGTCAAAAACCAAACTCACTGCTCTCAAGTTGCTGGTAACTCCTAGCAGCCCAGTGGTACAGGGTCACACTGGTCCTGTGGGTTTCCAAGATTCTTAACTGTTTACCGGAGTAGAAAGCCTCCTCTTTCCCCTGAGGAACTGCCGGTGGTTTCAAACCCCTGACCTTTCCGATCACAGCCCATGCGTAATCACCACACCACCAGTGCTCTTCTGCACCCAGATAGGTAGACCCTTTTTTGCTGTCACTCTGAAGAGATGGGATGTGCTGTGCTTTCTGGATGCCCTGTGTGCCTGCTTTAAATGCTATTCACTTTTTCTCAGGTGGAGGCGCCATCACTGTGATTATTATTGCCATTGGTGAGTATCCCACACTTGGAAACCAGCTTCCATCAGACCTCCCCTCCACTAAGAGAGCCAGTGTTGGTTTTGTTACTGCTTTTCAGTTGCTATTCTTTTGAAGAGCGTGAGCTTCCACAGACCAGTCTAACAAACTTGGAGCTTTCCTCCGACCCCCTGCCATGGTAGGCATGGTAAATGGCCTGGTACTCCATCTGCCACTCAGCTGACAATGACGTCACCACAACCAAGTCACCTAAGTTCCCTTCCCAACTCCCCCTTGGGTGATTATCTCCGTGAAGCAAGGTTTCTTCCCAGACTCATATTGGAATGCTTAAGTGATTCCCAGGAATGGGAGTTGGGCAGTGTAGAGTCCCAATGATAGCTGATTTTGTCTATGCTTAAATACAATAGTGTTTTCTGACCTGTGAACTGTAGCCAACATGGATTTCTGCCTGGTTTGCTAGCTTACAGTCACGCATCATGTCTCCTGATCTCTCATAGCTGTGGGAGTTACAGTATTTTTCATCTTTTTGTATAAATATCTCAAGAAGAAAAAGAGCGGGTAAGTTGGAGCACGTTTTCTTCTCCCCGTCGCCCTGGGCCAACTTTTGTGCCACCTCAGTGTGCTCTCCATGTTGCATGCAGCCTTTCTGTCCATGTCCTGTGTTCACATGCCCTGGGAATCTCAGGTCGCTGTCCAATCGATTCCCAGCCACTTTTAATAACTGCAGCCAGAGTCACCTGTGCAGAGTTGCTTCAGCTATTAAGTGACTGTAAGAAAACTGGTGTTTGTGGTGTCTGCTCTGCAGTAAATCCTGCTCTAATGGGGGCCTTCCCTACCCTAAGTAACCCAACTTCCCAAACTGAAATCAAACCCACGGCCAAATTAAAAATATTCACCATGGACACACTGGTCATTGTATTCATTTGAATTTTCTTGACGCAGATTTCCATTTGTACAGCTGAATTACAAGGGGTCGTCTGATTATTCCATCCAAATACTTCACTTGATTTCATTTAGATTTTATTTGCTTCGCCAGGGACGAAACGCAACACAATTTGATTTCCTTCTTATGTTCTCTCAATTTACTAGGCCACCGTAAAACTGATGGAGTGTGCCGACAGGGGTAAGGTCAACAAGGTGTCACCATGATCTTTTCTCTCCCACTTGATCTATAAAAATGAGAAAAGAGGAACTCAGAATAGCAAAAAAAAAGTTGCAGGTAAAGACCTTATAGAGAATATAGGATTTGTAAGCACTATAGTTTTAGTGGAAAAAATGTACAATTTCATGAAACACTTAAAGTACCTGGCATCAAGCAAGATTTGATGCTTTGGAATTTCTGAAAGATAAGCATCTTCATTATGATATGACTTTGACATGAACCTTAGTCATAACTTCATGATATTCCTGCTTCATATTTGATACTGGGGTTATTTTTCTTTCATGTTCATCATTGGGTTTATAATGGCAGGAGAACGTAGTCACTCATCAAGATCTCATGTTTTCCCCCTAGTTATCTAAACACACAGATGCTTGAGGATCTGTTAAACATGAGACTTGTATCCCTGGTATCTCCTATCGGTGTATTTTTAAAATATATACATATCCAAATATATACATATCCCCTGTCAGGGGGAAATCCTACCAGTGGAGCAGTTTTTACAGATCCAAACATTTATATAGAAATAGTATCCAAAGATTCTTCTGCTCCCCCTCTTCTTTCTGTTTTAAACATGACTACATCACACTACTTAGAAACGTCCTGAAGAGAATATTTGAACTTGGTTACTACCAGTAACCACTAACCAGTAACTACTAACTACCAGTTAGTGACTGGTTCTTCTAAGGCTGAGCAGTTATCTAAGCATTTTACCTCAAGTTACAAATTTCAGTAGCAACAATGAGGTTCCAGAACAGTTTGCTTTGGGACTTCTTAAAGCCTGTTTTTTCTCAGCAACTACAATTTAGAAATAAAAAAAATTCGTAGTGCTCAAATTTTAAAGTATTTCGGAAAGATACCTTTATCGATGCAACATAATTCTATCTATAGAAGCACAAATTGGGAGGGAAAAGTTTGTTTTTAACTAAGGTGGACAAAGTCATTTGTAATTACCTTTGAGCTAAAATACAAGCAGTGTTGGAATCTTTAAGGCTATATGCCCCTGGCCCATTTCATTTCAATTAGAAATTCGGTGTCTCCTGCAGTAACCGCATTAGGATGGAGGGACTCTGCATGGTTTGGCCCAAAGACAGTAACAACCTCGTGAACTGCTTAAGCCCTAGAGGATTTTAATAGCTGAAGTGACTCTGCTGCACAGATTGCCTTGTCTTCTGCACTTTCTGGAGTATGTGTCCCCAGTTTCAGTGTGTACATAAGCTTCTTTGGGTTCCTGTTAAAATGCAGATTCGTATTCCTTCGTCCTGGGATGGCGTGTGAGAGCCTGCATTTCAGTAAGAACCTCCCAGTAGATATTGCTGCTCTGTGTGGGCCGGACTTGGAATCTCCAGAGTGTAAGCTCTTCTCGATGTGGCCCTGCTCTTGCTAGACCTTTTGGCACTCCCTCTTCCCCTCCCCTCATGAGTAAGATCACTGGATCTTCTCAAGACTCCTCGGCACTATGCGCTCCAAAAGGAGAAGAGGTTTAAGGGGGTGCTTGGCTGCTTCTGTTGGTTTTTCAAACGAGTAAAGATTTCTCTTCCATACTTGGCGCCATTTGACGTATAGAATCTTTTCTCCCAGAGTTGACTATTGTCACCAGAGAATCTCTTCAGACACAGACAATAAAATGTAATGGAGTTACTTGTAAATCTGAAGGAAAAGCAGATGCTCCCAAACTGCTGTTCAAGCTTGATCAAAAAATGGATTTGATGCGTCTTCGGTCCATTGGGTCCTCATCCTTATGAGGATTGGGGAATTTGTACAATCTTCAACCCAAAGCAGCACAATGAACCAACAAGAAGATGGTGACTCCGAGCCCCTGGACTGAGTTCCTTGAGGCTCTACATCTTGATGGGAGCAGACGGCCTCATCTTCCTTCTGCATGTTAGCGCGTGGGTTTGAACCGCCAGCCTTCCATTTGGCAACGCAGCAGCTAGCCCGCAGTGCCACCAGGGCTAGTCAATTTTAAAGGCTATTTGGTGGTGCAGAAGTGACGTGCTGGGCTGCCCACCGAAAGGTTGACAGTGAGAAGCCCCTGTCAACTCCGCAAGGGGAAGACCCGGCAGTGTGCTCCCTTGGAGATGACAGCCAGGAAAGGGCCCTGGCAGCAGCTCCGCTCTGTTGCCCAAAGTCCGTGGTCATCAAAAATTAGCTGCACAGCCTTTGTTGGAGGCCAGGAAGCATCATTTCAGATGACTTGATGGGAACTGGCCCCAAGGCTCCGGTTGCTTAGCGCATCCTAAGTGGACCAAAACTGGTGCCAGGGCCATGCTGCTTCCTCTCCCTGTCTGTGGGTCTTGCTGCACTGGTCTGCATGCTCCCTCCCCTATCCTGGCACCCCCCACCCTTGTCTTGTGTCTGGCTGCCACTCAGGTCCACGTTGCCTGCCATTTGCTACGGTGCTCCAGACAGTAGCTGCCTTTTGTTTACACAAACGTTTTCATGTCTTGTAGTGATGTGATCACCCCCCCCCACCCCCACTAAAATGCATGGTTTCCTTTAGTTCATATCTGGATGCCTGAGAGTTGCCTAAGTTGTTAGAATGATTGATGTGTTTTACTACTTGTAATAAGTTAGTTTCCCATTCTTCTTTTTAAGTACTTCCTTTCTCATGTTAATAGGGACTGATCCAATGAATTCTGTGGTTTCTTTTAAGCTGTCACACTTAGACAAAAGTCTCTGTGACTTGTCAGGCCAGGTGGTTGAGAGTGACAGATGACAAAGCTAAAGAAAGAAAACTATGGACAAATATATAGTCCCCTAGCCGGGGAATGATGACTGTCCAACAAAGGGAAATATCAGTACGTCCAAAATTAACCGGTTAACGTAGGGTAAACACTTGGCTAGTCTGAATTTAGTATGAGTCTGCTCGCCACTTTCTTTTACTGAGGCAGGAATGAAAACTGAACAAGCGATAGCCGACAGTCATGTGTGGCTACTGAGGACTTTTTAAAAATGGACAAACTGGGATCCGTTTACCTTGAATACCTTTTCCTAACTGACTCGCCAATTCTTGGGCACTCAACAAACTCTTCGGAAAGGTTATGACGAGCATAATACCTAACAGATTTTGTAACTAGCTCGGAAAACGCGTGTCCGATCTCAGTTCCAGCCTCCAAAGACAGGAGACTGTGCAATATTGTTTCATGAGGGCCTCCCCTCAAGTTGAAAACCGAGGTGCTCAAGGCAAAAATCAAGGTGCATCTGAGCACTTAGGAGTTGCCTTTCAGTGGAGCCCAAGGACAGTCATTGAATATAGTTCCTCGGTGTGACCTCAAAATCTAGGAGACGAGGACTGCTCGCTCCTCCTCCCACAGTCAGTCGCTTGGAGAGAATCTTCCGCATTGTCTACTTCTCGCAAAATGGGCTCAAGGTGGAGCAGAGCGAACAGAGACTGAGACTCTGCCCCTCCGTTACATGGGTCTGTAAGGCTTGAAAGATAAGTTGCTTCTTGCACAGAATATTTGTGTCACAGGTCCCTGAAATGGAAAGTCTGACTTCACGGAGTTCTCAGCTTTTGGTCTTTCCTTGAGAATCTGTTTCCCCGGGGGTAGGCCCCCTGCTCCTCCATCTGCCTTGGTGTGATGGTTTTACTCGGTCCTTTCCCCTTCCTCTCTGTTCAGCGTGTACATAATTGATGAGAGCCACAAAGAAGTAAAATTTATTTCTCTCTGAGAAGAAGATAGCTGAAAGGTTTTCTTTTACCATTCAAAGGTATTTGATTTTCGTTTATTTCTTTTCCACGATACTTCTTGGGAAACCTGCCTGTTGACCTGTAAATAGCAGTCATGTGAGCTATCATATGTTGGCAAATGTCCAATGGCATCCACTCGGCCCAAAGGCTTAATGTCATCTTACCTAAACCAAACTCCATGCCATCGAGGCGAGTCTGGCTTATGTCAACCCTAAAGGACAAAGTAGAATTGCCGAAGTGGGTTAGTGAAACTGCAAGAATCCTTGAGAGCTGACGGCTCACCTCTTGGTGAGCAGTGAAGCACTCAGGCACTGCTGCCAGAGAATGCTCACCTGGGCGATCTTTAGGACACGGATACCTTACAGGCGCATAGGCCATCATGAGGGCCTGTCTCACACAGGGAAATACTGATATGTCCCAAATTTGCATGTGGCCTTCGGTCAGCATCTCAGCAGTGTTTGCTAGGTCCTAACAATTGGCTAGTTCAGATTTAGTATTAATCTGTGTATTACAGTTCACTTGACTCTGGCAGAGATAAAACCAGTAAGACTGACCAGTAATCCTGTGTGGCTGCTGAACCCAGCGCAGAACATGCCGTCAGTGGGCAGCCCAGGCTGGAGGTCTTAGATTTGGTACGCAATGATGTAAAGCACAGGCCCAAACAGTCTTATCTTGACTGGATTGAATTCCGTAAAATTAATTCTGCCTGTCTCATGTACAGGCATTTTTAAACCACGTGGTTTTGAGGAAATTTGAAGCCACATATGCGAGGGCATTGATTTCTAGTAGCTAGCACTCACTGGCTAGACTGGAGTAGTAGATCTGAGAAAGGTGATTATGGTTACAATCTAAGCGTGGGGGGAAGGAGGTGCGTGGAGACCAGAGTGACTGAGGAGAATCTTGTACTTGAAATAGATGCCTCCGGGAGCAGACCCAACCAAACTCATTGCCACCGAGTGGATCTAGGGACCCTCTAGGACTGGACAAAACTGTCCCTGTGAGTTGCCGAGACTGTAACTGCTCACAAAAGTCCAAAGCTCCGTCTTTTCCCAAGGAGCATCTGAGGGTTTCATACTGCTGACCCTGTGGTTAGCAGCCCAATTCATCAGCACTACGCGCCCCCCCCCCCCCCGGGCTCCCCTGACTCCCAACAGTGAGAGGTGAATGAGGCATCCCTGCATGTGAACACTGTTAGGACCGCTGCGCTACCCAAGCTTCCGGTGTAAGTTGGCAGTGTTTACCCTGGGATGCCAGCAGCATCCCTCTTTAGTCTGTCCCGTCAGCCCCAAGTGGGGAAGCCCTAAGGCCTAAGTCCCAAGCCCTACACAGGCTCCCACCCTCCTCCTCGTTTGGGGGAAGACAAAATTAAAACCCAGTTATAGAAGAATAGTTTTCAGGTGAGAGATTTGATGACTTGAAATTAGTTTTCAAAGCACCATTTATTTCTGGCAGTGGGGGGGGCGGATATGTTTCATACTACTGTAGCACATTTTTCACTGGAACTTCATTTCTATCATTCATCATGTTTCTCTTTGGTGCCTTCTTTGTACTTTGCCTTGCAGGAAAAGAGAGGTTACAGCTAAATATACTACTTGCAAGAGGACATCAACTCCAGCAGCAGAGCAACATTGCTGACTGCTTTCTCCAAAGCAGGGCATCTTTTTTTCTTTTCCTTTTCTTCAACAATGAAGCTCACCAAATGACAGTCTCTGGTTTCTCTCACGCTCGTGAAGGCGCCTTCATTCTAGCATTTGAATGAGGCTGG
>PVJH01042806.1:0-14020 GCA_004026705.1 Nesogale talazaci | reverse complement strand
GTGTCTACAAAGTTGTTTATCTATTCATCCCAGACAAACACATGACTCTATCAAATAATGTCTATATATGATTCCTATAATACTTACCTGAAAAGTCAACATGGTTATTAATCAGATAACCATAGGATGTCTTCAGTTAACAAGGAAAATCATTGAAGCATCAATTCAGAAATTGATTATTAATTGTCACATATCATCTCTTATCATTTGGAATACCTTTCAAGAGAATTTTTAAATTTTTCATTCAACCAATATTTTAAATGAAATTTATATGACACTATGACAAATACCATCCAACAAATGCTCTGACTTACCATTTCCTTCATCTATCTTGTTTGTGTGTGCTCCTCACCAAATTAAGCAATGAGTAAAGATATTTTTGAGTCAATGATTTTAATAATTGTTCATAAATACATTTCCAGCTTTAGGCAATTAAGAAACATGAAATGAGAACCTAAGAAACTACCATTCAGCAAAAATATAATCATGAATGTATTATGAAATCAAATACTATTTTTATCTAACTCCTTTTGCATATTCTCAAAGTAATGGATACACATCACTTGTCTTAATGTTAAAATATGCACTACATCAATTAATCATTCAGTATTATTAAGCCATTTAGATAAATAAATAATTGCAGATATATATAATTTTGGTGATTTATCCATGAACTTAAAAAAGATAGAACCATATGCATACAAATATTTAATCCAAACTTTTTCTATAATTGAATAAAGCCAAAATGTTATTGAGTAGCCAAAAATGCCCTTAGTGTGACTTTCCTGAGAATTCAGCATTCATTGCCCTACGTATGAAGCAAAGGCCCCTAGCAAGATCTCAATGACAGTTACAGGTGTACTAATATGAAGACTGCAACTTTGGATTCAGCTGATGCTACCCGAACAGAAAAGTCATTGTTCTGCATCTATAAAGACCATAGACAAGAGAGCTCCATGGATCTGTTCTACTTTAACACATGAGCCTGCAATGAGTTGGAATCCATGACAGGCTTAGTGTTTTGCAAGTTATTAGTGAATGAAGAAGAATTGACAGCACAGTAGAGTTGCTGAATGTTCTTCCATAATATGATGCCAAATTGAGACTAGAGAGAAGGGGTGGAGTGTAGCCTGCCAATCAGTTTGCTGCATGATGACCTTATTTGAAGGTGCTAGAGAGAGAAATTGCTCACTGGAGGTGGGACACACTGACTCTCTGCTTGGTATTCCTGATGACAAAACATATGGAGCTATGCTGATGGTGGCCAGTGCCTTGGAGCCAGAGGAACCACATGCAGAACCACACCACAGCTGAGATTCTCACATTGCCACTGTGTTGACAAGACTTTCCACTCACTGATCTATATTCTTCCTGCATTTGGTTTCATTGCATGCGTTGTAGGAGTCCACAGAGGGCTTTTTCAAATGGTATCAGACATTTGAGCTAACATCAGACTTAGGGACTTCATCTGGACTGGGCTGGGGTGTTTGCACAATATCCAATTGCTCTCACATACAAAGCTCTTTCTTAACACATCTGAGTGTCTATGAAATTGTTTCTCTAGTCAATCCAGACTAATGCAGCTCTATATTATAATTAGCAAAATTAGGCTGTTTCACAAGCCCACACTTCTTACCCAGGACCCTTGTGATCTCTTCTTTCTAAAGTATTTGAAAATCTAAAATTCATACCACTGAGAAATGTGTATGACTTCACGTGGACCTCTTCATATCCCAAAAGACCTCTCATTATCCCCAACGTATTCACTGGATCTGGTATTGGTAACATATGCATTGGTTTAAATTCATATTGCATATTTAAAAATATTTCTACTACGAGTAATCAAAAAGATTATTTTTGCTTGTATCTTGTTTACTGATTTGCTACAGTGTTGGAGGATATATATATGTAAATATATATATATATATGTATAATTTGCAGCCTACTTATAAAACACAGCACCAAACCTTAGCTCTCAATCCTTATTGTCCACTAAAATCCTGGGAATTCAAATAGAAAGTGTACATCTTCCCATTCTAAAACCTATAGTTCCTAAAATTCATATTTGTGGATGGAAAATGGGAGCTAGAGAATTATGAAAATATGAAGTCTGTTATTGATGCTAGCAGTAATTTACAAATGTCATTTGAGAAACAGTCAAATAGAATTACTTTTTTAAAAAACTCTCATTTATGCTAAGGTTGGGGTACCACATGTTTGCCACTACCCAAAACACACATATATATATATACACATACACACATATACAAATATATACACATACACATATATGCACACATGCATATGCATTCATATATGTGTTAGTCCGGGTAGACTAGAGAAAAACATTCATAAACACACATAAATACATAAAAAAGAGGTTTCTGGCTCTCTACCCCTCTTCTTCCTACAGGCAGCTGGTCTTCTCCTTCCTGTGCATTCCCAGCCACTTGCTAGAGACATTATGGTGCAGGTGGGAGTGAACAGGTTCAGCAGTATTGGATGCCTGGTCTTCAGCGCTTCTATCCAGTCTAGCAACGTGGAAATTTTTGCCATCAATTACCGCATCATTAATCTGAACTACGTGGTCTACATGTTCAAGTATGATTCCACCCACTGCAAGTTCAATGGCACCATCAAGGCTGAGAACAGGAAGCTTGCCATCAATGGGAAGCTATGTCCATCTTCCAACAGTGAGATCATGCCAACATCAAGTGGGATGAGACTGGTAATTAGTATATTTTGGAGTTCACTGGTGTCTTTACAACCCTAGATAAAATTGGGGCTCACTTGAAGGGCGGTGTCATAAGGGTGATCTTGTAACTCTGCCCCTTCTGCTGATGCCCCCATGTTAATCATGGGTGTGCACCACAAGAAGTATGACAACTCCCTCAAGATTGTTAGCAATGTCTCCTGCACCACCAACTAACTACTTAGCCCCCCTGGCCAAAGTCATCCATGACAATTTTGTCCTCATGGAAAGACTCATGAGCACAGTCCATATCATCACTGCCATCCAGAAGACTCTTCTGGTAAACTGGCATGATGGCTGTGGGGTTGTCCAGATTATCATCCCAGCATCTACCAGTGCTGTCAAGGTTGTGGGAAAGGTAATCTCAGAGCTGAATGGAAAACTCATTGGCATGGTCTTCTGTGATCTCACCCCCAATGTGTCTTTCATGGATCTCACCTGCCACCTGGAGAAAGCTGGGAAATAGGATGACATCAAGAAGGTGGTGAAGCAAATGGTGATGGTTCTCTGAAGGGTTTCCTGGGCTACACTGAGGACCAGGTTATGCCCTCTTACTTCAACAGTGACACCTACTCTTCCACCTTTGATGCTGGGGCTGGCATTGCCCTCAATGACAACTTTGTCAAGCTCATTTCCTGGTATGACAATGAATTTGGCTACAGCAACAGAGTGGTGGACCTCATGCTCTAAATGGCCTCCAAGGAGTAAGAGCCCCCTTGGACCCTCAGCCCCACAAATAGAACCAGAGGCAGAGAGGCCTTCCACTTCTGGGGAGTCTTTGCCCTCGACTCAACCCCCTAACACTGAGAATATTCCATCCAGACCCCCTGAAGGAAGGGGAGGGCCTTAGCGAGCCTGATCCTATCATGTACCATCAATAAAGTACACTGTACCCAGTCAGGGGGAAAAATGAGTTATATATAAAGAGGGATTGCACATTAAGAAAACATCCCAACCCAGTCCAGTCCAAGCTCATAAGTTTGATGCTAACCCAAATGTCTGATACTAGTCTATAAAGAGTCTTCTTCAGACTCAGGAAACACATGCAATGACAGTGAATGCAAGATAATCACAAACCAGATGGGCAGAATGCCTTTGGACCCAGTGGTGTTATAAACATCTCAGTGCTGGCAAGAGTCTCTGAGTGAATCCTCCAGCTTCGGAGGCCTGGTTGCATCCATGTCGCATGTCCAGGTCAGGGCATCCATGTGGCTTCTCCCCAGGGATGTCTTGCAGGAAGTAAGCCTTGTCAGTCAAGTGTCTCCAAGGGAGTGAGTGTTGTCAGTAGAAAGTCTCCAAATAAGTAAACTGAGAGAGACAGTGTCTATGCCTCCAAGAAGGAATTGCCACATTTCCCAGAATTCTCAGGAGAAGGTAATGCTCACACAGAGGTCTCATTGGCTATCTCCAGATTGCCAGGCTAGACTCCACCCCTATACTCTTAATTCTCATATTGACACCAGAGTAGGTGACTGCCACAAAATATAGAAAATATGAACAGCAAATATGTAAAAATGATGTCAATATATGCATAGTGATATTGACATGCCAATAATTGAGTCATTGGACTATCCAAATAATGATGAACTCCTAAGTCATGTATGATTGGCAGCATGATCAAGCAAAGTTGAGAGTTATTTCATTTTAGGAAAATAACTGAGGTGATTGCTTGGAAAGCATTTCCAAAGGAAACAATGAAACAATCTTGTACATTCAGGATAAAGACCTTAAAGAAGGAGAAGACTAAATAATATCTAGGTGAATGACTTAAAGAAACACAAAAAATACACCCCATTTGGATTCATTGTGATTTTGTACCTTGGTGCTGAATAATAACAGGAAATCTTACAAGTGTGATACATCAGCATAAATCCAAAATCTGAAGAAAGGGACATTTCTAGGCAACACAGTTTTCTAAGGAATTACGGGCATCATAATAGGAATGGCGGGAAAACTCACTGCCCTGAGTCAATGGGAATTTCAGCCCCATAAATTCCTTCCTCACTTCCTCATCTCATCAGGATGTAAACGTTGGTAGTTGACATCTTGTATAATGATGGTCCATGAGTAGAAACACAATTCTCACATGTGGTGAGAAGAAAAAAGAAATCAAATTACCAAAAGTTAGTCACTCACTCTTTCATTCTTAAATATGACCCAAAGTGGTTTTTTAATATAATGTAATATTACACAGTAAAAGATAATACAGAATTAGAGAAGGGTGAGCTTCAAACTTCATATATTTCATTCCTCTTTGGGGGAAAAGCAAAAACAAGAGAAATAGAAAACTGACACATAAAACAGAAGGGCTACTTTCAATATAATTATTCACAGCTAAGACATTTGAGATATATGCCTAATTAGGAAAGAGTAGGCAGTCTGTATATCCTTGGAAATTGAAAATAAAACTCATTAATACAAAAGGGAGGAATAGAATTCATCATTAGGATACCAGAAGGAACTCTTTGGCTGGGGGCACTTTCAGGTTCTGAATGAGAATAAATCATTCCCCAATGACATGTTATACACTGCACTTGCTAAACTGGTGGTCCAGGACTTGCATGCATGTGGAAGCACATGTTTTGAAAGGAGGTAATTGGGCATAAGTATCTGAAGTGCAACACCTCTACTTAGTTTCATGAACCATGCTCATTGGCTGTAGTGAACACAATACAGATTAACTGCTAGCTCAGAACGTGCGCAGCATACACTGAGAACTATAACTGGGTTTTTCCTAGGGTTCTCCTTCTTCCAAAATATCAATTATTTCTAGCCTGAGATACACAGGTGGGAAGAGAGACATCTGTTGTCTAATGTGCTTGATGGTGGAGTAAGTGCTGTGGTTTGGACCAGTAACTTATTTACAGCTGCTCTCCAAACCTGGGTGGTTTGAACCTCCAGCATCTCAGCAGGAGGAAGAACTGAGCATCTGCTCCTGTGAAGATGTCAGCCTAGAAAACCCTAGGGAGTCATTGGACTCTGTCACACGCATGGCTCTCAATAGCAATAGGCACGAGGGTAGAGAAGGCAATGGTGAATCTGTGTTAATAGTAATGGCAGAGATAGTAGAAATGAGATACATTTGCTATACAAGCAATAGTTAATTATAGAGCTCCTTGTTGTATGTGGGATATATAGTCTTCTCCTCCTCACTTTTCTTCTTCTTCTTAGGTTTACACTTACTCCAGGAACAGTGAGTCTTGGAACCTCCCAGGACCAGTTCAGCAGACTATGCCCCACAGGGATACGAAGAGTCCAAATCAACTCCACAGCAATGTGGTTTTGAGTTGACATTTGTAAAGGGTTAGGGCTCATCGTTGTTGCTGTTGTTGTTGTTATTGTGTATTCACCCACGGCAACCCTATGTACAACAGGGTGAAGCACTGCTCAGTCCTGTATCATCCTCACAGGGGTTCTTATGTTTGAATCTAGCTTTGTGCTTTTCTTCCCACTACAGTTATATTAAAGTTCATTAATCAGAGAGAAGAGGTATGAAATCATAAACTTATATCTACAGAGAGTATTGGGATTTTCCCCCTAGTTTAGAGGTGGATCTGTTCTTGGCACCTTCAGTTTCTGGTGACTTCCAGCATTCTTCAACACATGTCTATATCTGACAGATAATTATTTTACTAACTAAAGTGCTTAACAGTAACTTTGATCTTCCTGATAAGAGAATTTTTGTGAATACACTGGGCATATTAATTGATAATTCACGGTAACAAATCAATCTCAAGCTCTGTGACTTAATCACATAAAATTATTTTTATGATATGTATCATATGCACCTTTTCACAATTGAAGATATAAATAACTTGGGAGTTCCAGACTGCCAGAAAAATGTTGCTAAAAGATAAAAAGTAGATATTCAAAGAAATGCTATGTATATGTCTATATTCTAGAAAACTCTAACTGTAATGAAAAGCATTTTAAAAATAAGAGGGTATAGAAAAGTTATCAATGATATTTGGAGACCCTAGCACTCTTTCTTAATAGTGGATAAAGTAAGCAGACAGAAGCCATACTTGTTCAAGTTAAGTTCCTTGGCGTTTGATGAGACTCATTTGATAAAGTGGTGGGCCCTCCAAACATCTGAACAGCCTCAGTGAGACTATCTGGCACCACCAGATACTCCACCAGAGTCTCATCATAATAAATGTGCATGTGGTCCAGATGTGGGCAGTGTGCTCTTCTCTTTTACATAAAGTCACTAAGAGTCTAGCTTTGCAATCATTTTTTTAAGTGTTCTTTTTCTTTCCTGGCCTCTCTAACTTACCAAGAATTATGTTCTTTTCCCAGGACTGGTCTCTTCTGAAAACATGTCCAGAGTGCATGAGAAAAAGTCTTCCTGTCTTTGTGTCCAGGAAGCTTTCTGGCTATACTTCTTCCCAGACAGATGGACTTGTCCTTTTAGCAGTCCATGACACTCTCAATATTCTCCAGCACCACAGTTCAAATGCATTGATTCTTCTTCTGTCTTCCTTATTCAAAGTCCAATTTCCACAAATATATAAGACAATTGAAATTACTATGGTTTGAGTCAGTTTACCTTATTGGGTCAGATCTTAAAAAGTAAAGTCGCATACTTACTTTTTAACACTTATCAAGGATTTTTGAAGCATTATTTACCCAGTACAATGGATCCTTTGATCCTTGCCTTCTGCGTCTAGGAGCAGGAAGTGTGGATGGATCTGGACTAGATGAAACATAAGATCACCACGTAAGACCCACTGCTAAAATCTATATTTTAGCCAGAACAAATATGTAAATTTTTAATGAAGTTCTATTCACTACTTGGAGTAATAGAAAATCAATTTGTATCCTACCTGTTGTGGATGTTTTTTGTTTGTTTTTTGTTTGTTTTGCTTTGTTTCTTACAATATTGTAAAAATTCTATTCTTTACCTGAAAGAAAGAAAATGCCCTTAGGAAAATTGAGTCTATTAGTAAAAATAGTTAGATTTTTACTGGTGTGAGGCATGAGTCATTAAAGTCATTTACTTTTGAATGGCCTGGAAGATGAAGTATATGATGGGTTGAAAACCACTATGAAAATGGAATAAACCAAGCCTGGGTTGATCTGTTCAAACTCTTAAAATAGAAGGATTTTCCCAAGACTTGAGCTGTTTGTGGGACAGTGAAGAAGATCTTCTCAGCTAAGCTCTGATTTCTGATACATATTCTTACTGCAGCTACCCTAATCACCAGGAGCCTGCTGGCAACCCAACCTAGTGTGACAGAGACCTTGCTGGAGCCAAGGAAATTGTGTGTGTACTTGCTGAATGAAGCTTGTTTGGGTTGAGTTAGTCGATACTGGTATGAGCGCCAAGAGGTGGTGGTTTGTTCTGGACTTAATGTTCAAGAAGCGAACATCAATTCTTTCACTGAGGCGTGATAAGCTTTTCATTCTAGGAGACAGAAGCTGGTCTTTGGTAAAAGTACATGATCACTCGTGTGAACCGGGGGAGAGGGAGGCTTGGTTACTTCTGCAGTTTGTAATGTAATGTGTGTGTGAGTGCGTGTGTGTGTGTGTGTGTGTGTGTGAGAGAGAGAGAGAGAGAGAGAGAGAGAGAGAAGGGGAGAGAGAGAGGACTGAGGAGAGAGGATTGAGGATGTCTGATCCTGTAACTATTTAAAACCTTGGAAACTCTTCTGGGCAGTTCTGTTCTGTCTTGTAGAGCCATTGTGATCCCGATTCCTAGACAGGATGCTGGTGACTTTAGTTGGGGTTGAATTGCTTTTGGCTCTGTGTGTGATTGAATCATGAAGCTATATTGTACTTCTCTCATTCTTTTCTACTCAGAGGGTGAGCTCATTTGATGCTGGTGTCTTGTGAAGTTGCTCATGTTATGTATGAAACATTTTGGCTCAGTTACACCACACAACCACACAAACACAAGCTGAAAGCTGTCATGTTTGCTCTTTGACTTGACTCTAATTTCTCTTTCTTTAGTCACCTCTTTCCCTAGGGGGAGGCACACTGATAGGTGAAGTTTGCCATGGAAATGCGGGTGCTTTTTTAGGCACTCCATGTATTTAGATGCTACCTGCCAGAACCATGTATGTAACAACTTCTAGAGCTGTGGCCAATCTTGATCTCTGGGCCAGTTCTGGGAGTTTCCAACTCCGTTGCTAATATCTAGAGAGAAGACTAATTTCATAGGAGTGTGTTCACTCCTCTCTGAAAGGGACTGGGTGGCAGCAATGCCCTTCAGAATAGTAGACATTTTGCACATGTGGCTGTGCATTTCACTGATGCTTGTATGTATTTATTAGTTCTTTCCTATTTAGCTGATGAATTAGGCACTTGTTTTGAATTCTGCTGCTATGGCTAATTTCTGATAGTTTCTGTTAATAAACTCAATCCAAGGTATATCTAAATAAGAACCCCCCCCCCCCCCGACACACACATACACACACACACACACACACAGGCAGACTGGAGTAAAGGAGATCGCAGTGAGTTTTGTTGTTGTTGTTGTTGTCTGATGCCCTTCAGTATATTACAATGCATAGTGCCCCCATGTGACAGAGTAGACCTGCTTCAAAGAGTGTCTTACCTGTCATTTTCAAGACAGCAGATTATCAGGCCTTTTCTCTTGGGAGCCACTGCTCTGTTCCTTTGTGGGAACGAGCCATGCCATCCAGCCAACCTGTGATTTGAAGAGAGAAGATTTCTATCATTACCTCTGTCTTTAGAAAGTGGTTGCTTGAAATAAAATGCATCACCTTACCTAGGGGACGACTTGCATGTGAAGTGATGATGGGTGTTTCCATGTCATCTTTTCACTGATGTAAAGAAGTTATTTCAAGAGTCATCCTCCACATACTTGGCATATGATAACAATAGTCCTGCTTATTCAGGCAGCAAAAGGAAAAACCAGTAGCAGCAGAAAGAATATGCATTGTGGTGAGAATACATAAGATCAGCGTACAATTATACATCCAGGTTGTTAGATTACTGACATCTTTTAAAAAGAGATTTTTTTCTGTCTTATCTTGAGATTTAAATAGTCCACTTCAGAGTTGTGCTACAACATACATTGAACCCTTCACTTAGGCAGCATATTTATAATGTATCTAATAATACAAAACACCATTATTTAAATCAAACAGAGAGACTCGGCAATTTCCTGGATGTTGAATTGGATACTGGATGTTTATATTTACAGAATCAGACAGGATGAATTGGAGATGAGAATGAAAACACAAAAACTGACACAAGGTCAAAAGGGATCATCATGGTTAGTATATTGGTCATTTTTTTTTCAGTATGGTTGCATTCAAAGCTCTGTTGCTGCTGTTTGATTGAGGTGAAGCTAGTTATAATGATCATGTATGTGGGTGTCTAAATTTAAAAGTTCTTAAATAATTTGGGGAATATTCATTTATTTATTTTCAATGATTTCATTGGGGACTCTTAAAGCTCTTATAGCATTCAATACATCTTTTGTATCAAGCACATTTGTACACATGTTGTCATCTTCATTTCCAAATATTTTCTACTGGATCCTTTGGTATAAGTTTCTCTTTCCCCCATCCTTTTTAAATCATTCCATTGGAGGCCCATACAAATCCCTTCACGATCAAATCACACGTCAATTTTATGGATACCACATTTGCACACTTGATGCCATCATCATCTCCAAAGCATCCTCCCTCCCTTAGGCCCCCAATACCAACTCCTCATATTTCCCCTTACTCTCCACTCCCCCTTTCCCTTCCTAATGAACCCTTAATAATTTACCCATCGTTATTACTTTTTCATGTTGTACTCAGTCCACTGTGTCTCTTCACCCACTTCCCCACTGTCGGTATTCCAGAGAGATCATATGTAGATCACTGCAGTCGGTTACCCCCTTCCATTCCACCCACTCTCCTCCCTCCAGGTATCACCATACCCACCACTGATCCCTTGCAGTTAGCAGCCCAAAATGTAATCCTTAAGGCACCTGGGTTTCTTCAAAGTGCTTGGAGTGAGTAAATCTGAATGCCCTCTAGCAGGAGGGCTGCTTTCAGAGTAGATCCCTCTAGGAACTCAATTGGAAGCTAGGTTTGCCTGTTCCCTGAGCTGTAGCTGAAATCTCTAGGAAAATGCTTAAGGTGGAGTGACACGAATTGGGGCATGTATTGTCAGAAAAAAAATCTCTGTCACAGTGAACAAGTAGGGAAGTGGCCAGAAGACTCTGTGGCTCAGTAGCCAAAGACCAAAGAAGCCTATCTACTGGCATGTCTGGATAGAAGACTTCTGGGCAAAATGGTACTCTCAGCCTTTCTAATCCTGCATCTGTAAGAAAGCCACAATCCTCAATAGAGTCCCTTAGTTTTGTGTGGTGATAGTAGTGAAATATTGAACTCAGCTGAGAAGGAGAGAGTGATGTCAGAGGGCGTTGGTTGTCAAAGATGGCAAAGGAGGCATGAGGTTGTGGGCTTGTCTGATTTCAAGCTGAGAGGAAGCAGCCTGAGGCCGATTCTCCTTCACCCTTAGGAAGATGTCGGATGTCAGCCACTGCTCCCGGGCCCATTTTACAACAGCACAAGGTCTCAGATAGAGTGGGAATAAAATGTGAACTGAAATAAAAATCATAGAGGCCAGCATTGCTCTTCTGGTAGAGACTTGATGAAACTCTTGAGACCATGTCACGCAGTCGAATATAAGAGCCCTGGAGGTGCAGTGGGGATGTGTTGAGCTGTGATCCACAGAGTCAGCAGTTCAAGACAATCAGTGACTCCACAGTATGAAGACTGGACATTGTGCTTCCATAGAAACACACAGAGGGGTTGTGATGGGTGTGTAGTCACTCGATGGCAGAGAGTTTGGCTTTTTGTTTCATGAACCCTAAAATTGAACTCAGCCCCTGGCTCAGTTTTCATCCCCAAATTGGCCTTTATGGTGATCCTGAGAGGCAAACCCTGTTCAGAGGAATTAGTGCATTGAGCTGGAAAGATTGGTGTTTGCGCAGGGAGGAAGAGAAAAGTAGGAGAAAAGACACAAAACACAGAAAGGGGGAAGACTTCTGCTACATCACAGGCTGCTACCAATGTAAGAAACATAACATCTACATAGTTCATTGAAAACAAATCTCCTGCATAAATATTCACAATGAAAGTCACAATGAAACATTTTCGAAAGAAAGAAAAAAAAAAAGAACTAGGCATCTATTTCCAAAAATTCACAGCCATTGAAAGCTCTGCAGTTCTATTCAGAATGAAGTGGGGTCTCTGGCATTAGGTTTGATGCTGGTGCTAATGGAGTCTGGGAAACTAGAACTTAGGAAAATATTAAATTAGTTCTACCCATGAGCCAGTAGTTTTAATGAGCCCCAAGGCTGCTGGATAGGAAAAGTGTCTTCATTAAATCTTAGAAAAGGCTGGCATCCTGTGGTCACTGAAAGTCCGTGGTCTTTAAGGTCAGTTGATTAGCACTCATTGGTGAGGAAACGTAATGGTCATCTTCTGGCAGGAGCTACTCTGACTGGGACATTTTGCTCCATAATCCTCAGTCTTCAAAAGGGCAATAAAAGAATGGGGGGCGGGAGAGACTGTTTCATAAGTTATTTCTTTTATATTTGAATTCATTTCACAAAGAAAAATTAGTGGGTTCTGCTTGAGACTCAAATAGGTGCTTTTTTCATGGAGGGAGGATGACGACCAACTGATTGGAAACATATGGACAATCATAGTGGCAATAATGAGGAGCGTGGCAGCAGTCTTGGCTTCATTGGCACGTGCTGAGTGATAAACATGTTCTGATGACTTTGCATATATTACCCCATTTTGCCCTTGGAGCAACTTTGTGCACTGGGCACTGTGGTGTGCTCCATCCTATGGCTCACAAAACCAAGACACGGCAAAACTGGGTGACTCCCCTTGGTGTGTACATCTGGTGAATATCACAGGATTTTTTAAAAATATAACAATAAGGAACCTGAATTCTGGGGCTGGACCTTCACAGGAACTGAAACATTCATGTGATCCTCATCCTAATTAGACTGCAATTTCTTATGCGTATTGCATTAATACTGAAGTGATGATGGTTAAAATATAATAAAAATATGACCCAAAGCAACTCTGTGCTAAATGTTCGTGCACCTTCACCTAAAGAGAAAATAGGAAGGAAGATTCACCGTGAGAAGAGATTGTGGTCTTATTTTATCAATCCTAACTTCTGAATGTCTATGCTGTTATTATCATGTGAGGGTTTTTTCCCTATAAACCATATCTCCTCGATGGCCTTTTTATGGGACAATTGCATCTTGAAAATGTCTCATTTGATTCAGACTCATAGTGACCCTGTAGAGGCTCTTAGAAACTTAGCTCTGGAAAGGAGCAGATAGTCCCATCTTTCTCACACAAGGCCCCCTGCTACCCAGTCCACAGCACAACAGAATGCTTTCTCTGTCAAGTTCCCCAGCGATGTTTGAAACGGCACTTACATATGTTGTAAATGAAAGTTGAAAACTCTAGGGCCATCACTGATTTTTAAAATAAGTTTTAAATAATTTGATTTGCAAAGATTCTATAGAGAACTGAGGCAAAGAAGAATGTTGGATGTACATAAAGGGGATTTCAACAATTTCATGGAAAATTGAGTTAACCAGTAATGGATAATTTTCCACAAATGTTTTAAAGTACTCTCTACTGTTAAGTGACTATGACAGTGAAAAATAAAAACAGATTCCAACACTATAGTTACCTGGAAAGTCCAAATATAAGTGATTACAAAGGGTTCAAGGGAGGATATGTAGGCGGACCACTGAATATTTGAAGGCAGTGAGATTGTTTTACTTGGCACTGCAATATTAGATACAGAGTATAGGTATAGGTATTTGTGAAAAACTGCTAGATTGTTCAGTAAAAAGTTAGGGACTTTGTTCACTTTGATAATATACTAAAGCTTGCCATTTGGATGTTGGTTATGCTTAATTTTATAAAATAAACCCAACACATTATAATGCTTGATTGCTGCTGTACTTTCAGAAATATGAAAACCCCTGTGTATCTTAGATTGGGAAACAGTGATGGTTAACATTGTGTGTTGACGTGTTTGAGAACTCTCAGGGATTGGCATCCTTATGTGCCCTTAATAGTTCAGTTTTTGTTTGTGGCAGCAATAGGGCTTTTACCCAGTTACCCAGCATTTGGACAGAGTTATGTGTGCTAGCCTTTCTCCCTCCAGACATAGATATTATTCCTGGAAACGAACCTGTCCCTATCCCTGCTATTGATTACATGGCAGGAAGAGCTAAAGGGCAGTGCAACTAGGTGA
>PVJH01042805.1:0-14047 GCA_004026705.1 Nesogale talazaci | reverse complement strand
CCATGATTCATTCATGAATGATAAACATGACTTTCACTGTCCTCAGTATACCCCTTTAATCCCACGCCTTCTCTGCCACTATCATCCTCGGCCTCTTTGGCCCAGATAATAGCCGGCCTCACCGTCAACAGTGTCTGCTTTCACCTTTCTCCTGCTACCACAAGCTCTTACTCACACAGAACTCTAGTGATCTTTTTTTTTTTTTTTTTTTTAGGCATCACTGCCCTCTGGGAGGCCCAGCCTTGCTGCTGCTGGATTTGAACCGCCAAGCCAGTCAGCTGCAGTCCCGCACGCAACCACTACGCCACCGGGGCTCAGCCTCTAGTGATCTTTTAAAAGCGCAAATCATATCATGTCATTGTCCTGTGTCACCAGGAAATTCCTTTCATATTTAGAAAAAAGATTAATTTACCCTGAAAGGCCCTACATAATCTAGCTATTGCCTAGCTTTCAAAACTAATCTTCGACTGCTTTCCCCATATTCACTCAGTTCTTCTTTTAGATAAAGCTGATTAGATTTTCCTCTAAAGCAGGGGCCACTGCTTTATCCAGGGATCTGTTTTTATACTACCAAGGAACTTAGAATGTTTTTATATTTGTAAAGGACTGTAAACCATGTGAATCAGCAAGAAAGAAAACAAAGACTACCCCAATAAAATGATTCATTTAAAAAAAAAAATGGGGGCTGAGCCCCGGTGGCGGAAGTGGTTGAGTGCAGGACTGCGGCCCGTGAACTTGGTAGTTCAAATCCAGTGGTGGCTCTCAAGAGCAGCACTGGGTAGCGCCCATGACAACCAGAGGCAGTGATGCCCCCCCAAAAAAAATTTTTAAAAAAAGGAAGGGGAAAGGGGAGCTTATACTGGGGGCTCAAGTAGAAAATATTTGGAAATGAATATGGCTACATGTGTACAGATATGCGTGATACAAATGATATATTGAATGTTATAAGAACTGTAAAATCCCCCAATAAAATTATTGAAATTGAAAAAAATAATTATTAAATAAATTAATAAAACTAGCATAACACACACACACACACACACAAAGAAAACAAAGACTAAGCACAGGAGACCTTATGTGATTCAAAAGGCTTAAATATTTACTATGTGACTCTTTTCAATATAGTTTGCCAACCCTGTTAGATCTTTGTATTAAGTGTTCTCTCTGCCTTCTCTAACACTAGTTTTTAAGTACATGATTCCGTCTTTCAATTCAGGTGTCATCTTAAAATTCACTTCTAAAGGAGGTCTGAAAAAAAAATCCAATGCTATTGAGTTGATTCCAACCCATACAGGGGTTCGAACTTGACAGAGGGGTTCCCAGGCTATGAATCTTCAGAGGGGCAGAGAGCCTCACCTTTCTTCCACATAGTGACCGGTGGGTTTGGAATGCCAACCCGCATTTAGCAGCCCCACCTAACACACAGAAGCACAGCAGATCCTGTAGTGGAGCACACCTTGTGCTGCCAACAGCGGGGTCAGCAGTTTGAACTCACCACTGCTGCATGAGGCTTTCTGCTTCCATCAAGATTTTCAGCTTTGCGATCAGGCACCAAACAACAAAAAATCATCATTGCAAATGAGGGGAAGTGCAGAGTGGGGGCCCAAAGCCCATCTGTGGGTAACAGGACATTCCCTCTCGGAAGACTGGGGGAGGGGAGGAGGCAGTCAGGGTGCAGCGTAGTAGCAATAATGAAACATACAATGTTGTTCTAGTTCTTGAATACTTCCTCTCCTTCCCCTCTCCCCCCCCCCCCCCCCACTATCCTGATCCCTGTTCTACCTTACAAATCTGGCTGGACTGGAGGATGTACACTGGTACATGTAGGAACCAAAAACACAGGAAATTCATGTCAGAAGAACCCTTTAGGACCAGTGGGGTGAGGGATGATAAGGCAGGGTGGAGGGGTAGAAAGGGAGAACAGATTGCAAGGATCTACATATGACCTCCTCCCTGGGGCACGGACAGCAGAGAAGTGGGTGAGGGGTTGCAATGTCGGATGGTGTAAGATATGACAAAATAATAATTTATAAATTATCAGGGGCTCAGGGGGGAGGTGAAGTGGAGAGGGAGGGGAAAGTGAGCAGATACAGGGACTCAAGTAGAAAGCGAGTGTTTTGAGAATGATGAGGGAAACAGATAAACAAAAGTGGTTGATACAATGCATGTATGTGTGAATTGTGATAAGAGTTGTACAAGTCCCCAATAAAATGATTAAAAAAAAAGATTTACAGCTTTGGAAGTTCTATGTTGAGTCCAAATCAACTTGATAGCAGTGAGTTTGTTTTTACTAAGCAGGCCTCATCAGAAATAAACAAACAACCCACCCCATCTTTTCTGTCAAGTCAATGCAGACTTGTGGTGACTCATATGTTAGGATTGTCCTATGGAGTTTTCTTGGCTATAGTTTTTACCGAAGTACATTGCAAGGCTTCTTTTGTGGTACTGCTAAACACTGCTAAGTGAGTTTAAGCCACCGACTTTTAGGTTAGAAGACCAGTGCAAATTGTGCCACCCAGGGGCCCTAAGGAGGTCTTTAATGACCATCTCATATAAAAACCCTGTCAGATCCTCCAGGAGCTGTGGTAACATAGTGGATTACTTGTTGGGTTGTTAACTGAAAAGTTAGTGCTTTGAATCTACCAGCAGCTTCAAGGGAGAAAGATAAGACTGCCTGTTTCCATAAAAATGTACATCTTTGGAAACCTAGGAAACAGTTCTGTCCTATAGGGTTGCTGAATTGGAATCGACATATTGAGGATAAGTTTGAGTTTTGATATCAGATTCAGGAATCCCTGGTGATACAGTGGTTAACCAGTCTGGTAACCAAAAGGTTAACTATTTGAACTCATCAGCCCTTGGGAGAAAGATGTGATAATCTGCTTCTATAAGATTTAGAGTTTTGGAAACCCTATACTCTGCCTTATAGTGATACTATGAGTTAGAATTGATTGAACCGCAGGAGTTTTACTTTGTTTTTTATGTTTTTTGTTTTGTTTTTGTTTTTTTGGGTCATCACTGCTCTCCTGTGGTGGGAATAGGAGGCCCAGCCCCACTGCTGGAATTGAACCTCTGTCCCAGTGGACCTTCAGTCCCGCGCACAACCACTACGCCACTGGGGCTCAGCCCCCAAGTTTTACTTTGTTTTTTAATCAAACGTTGTCACCTTGCCCTGTTTTCTTACTTTTTGGGGGGCCGGGGCGGGGCATCACTGCCCTCTCGTGGGAGTGGGAGGCCCAGCCTTGCTGCTGCTGGATTTGAACTGCCAAGCCAATGGGCTAGAGGCCTGCACTCAACCACTACGCCACTGGGCCTCAGTCCTCCCCTGTTTTCTTTATAGTATTTAAATCTGATATTTTCTTGTAGTCTCTGGTTGATACAGTGGTTAAGGTTTGGTGATGTACTTCTGAATAACAGTCATTGGAAACCTTAGGGCCTATAGATCTGCTCCGACTCATGAATAGATTTGGTAGCAAATAGCTCTAGATATCTTCAGATTTTTTCTTATGTTGTTTACTACTTTTGAGTGTTTTTAGTCATGCATTTATATGGAAAGGAGAAATAGTGGGTTTGGAAGCCTACCACATACTAGACGAGGCTTTCTGCTTCCATCAAGATTTATGGCTTTGGAGGTTCTACAAGTAGTCTGCCAGATAGGCTTGCTTGCTGAGTCAGAATCAACTTGATAGCAGTGGGTTTGGCTATGGTAAGCATATGCAGACTATATTTCCATCTGAGCTTTAGCAAGGAGAAGAAAAACAATACTTCACCCTGATAGGACAAATTATTTTTCTTTCATACTTTCTCTGCTCTCCCTAAGAAAGAATAAAATCCCTGAATAAAATCCAAACCCAACCCATTGCCATCAAGTCCATTTCAATTTAGAGAGGCTCTACAGGGCAGAGTAGAACTTTTTCTTTAGGATTCCCAAAATTTTAAATCTTTATGATATCAGAGAACCCGGTCTCTCTCATGTGCAGCAAGCAGCTTGTGGGTTTGAACTGCCAGCCCTGCAGCTAGTAGCTCAATGCTTAGTCCATTCTGCCCTCAGTGCTTCTATAGTTGAATAAACCAAAAGACCAAACTCACTACCTTCAAGTTAATGCTGACTTTAGTGACCAATTCCTACACATTCTGTTTCATCACCTTCATTGCAACCCCCTCAATGTAAAAACAACCCATCCTACCTCTTCCCTGTGTTTCCTCTCTCCATTCTTACTCCTTTCCTAACCCTCTTGAACTTTGTCCTTGGATAAACTTGGGCCTCTTGATACCTAATTGTCAATTACTCTAAGGTATGCACATATCAACAGTATTATTATTCCCATTATAGCTCTATTTATCTCATGGTTAAAAATTGAGGCACAGGGGTGAGTTCAGATTCAGACTCAAAGAATAAGCAAATGTGCTTATTCTCAGAGGTTCTATTATTCACTATCTGACCAAGAAGCCTGGGCTCCTTCACAATTTTGAGTTTTGTGTCATCTTTCTCCCACTCAATTCAGGATCATCTAATGTTATATCTTTTTATGGTAGCCAGCCACTGTCTAGTTCTTCTGGTCCCAGGGCTGTGGATACTGATGTATTCATGTGGTCCTTTAATCCACTGCACTAATTATTTCCATGTGGCCTTGATCTTTATCATTGTTCTTTCCTCCAGACAAAGACCATTAGTTGTACCTTATATGGCTCCTGATGAGCTTTGAAGACCCCCAGTTGCTACTTGCCAAAATAAGATGTGAATTTTGTGGGCTATATTTTGCCAATTGATCCTGATGTCCTCTGAGACTATGATCTTGAGCTCCCATGTCTCATAACTCCTCCAGTGTGTCTGGTTTTATCTAAAATTTTTTAATAATTTTATAAGACTTGTGTTAGTCTGGATAGACTAGAGAAACAAATTCATAAACACTCATGTGTATAAGAGAGGTTTATATACAAGAGCAATTGAATATTGAGAAAACAGCCCAGTCCAGTCCTGGGTCATAAGTCCAACATTAGCCCATATGTCCAATACCAATCTATAAAGCCCTCCTCTTCGGACTCACAAAGCACATGCAACAATGCCAGAACAATCACAGGCCAGTGGGTGCAGAGTCCTGTGTTTCTAGTGGTGGCAGAAGCATCTCAGCACTGACAGGGGCCTTTCTGGGGCTTCTTAAGTATTTCAGCACTGGCAGGAGTCTCTATGTGGCTTTTCCAACGTCAAAGGTCTGGTTCCAATCACGGTAAGCCCATGTGGCTTCTCCTGGATGTCTCACAGGGAGTTAGCCTTGTGTCTTGTCAGTAGAGCATCTCCAAGGGACTGAGCAGTGAGTCTCTCAACTCCAAGGGGGAAATACAGCCAGATTTCTCAGAATTTTCAGGAGAAAGCAATGCCCTCTCAGAGGTCTCATTGGCTATCTCCAGATTGACAGGCTAGACTCCATCCCTACACTCCCAACCCTGAAATTGACACAAGATTACATAACTGCCACAAGAGTCTACCACATTTGTGGGTATATTTACAGGAAAATCTGTCAATGTATATTCATTCATTCTCACTCTCCCTCTCAAAATCACTTAGTTTGCATATCTATTCATGCATCTACTTTTTTTGTGCTGCACCAAAACCAACTCATTGGTATCACGTTGATGTTAAATCATGCAATCCCCTAGCACAAGGAAGAACTGCGCCCGTGAGTTTCTGAGATGATAACTGTATGGGGGTAGAAAGCCCTGCCTTGCTCCTGCAGAGTGGCTGGTGGTTTGGAATTGCTAACCCTGTGGATCACAGAGCAACGTGTAGCACCTACACCATCAGGATTCCTCACTGCTGTTGCAGAATTATGTATATAACATCATTTACTTCTGTTACTATTAGCTTTTACATTCCTCCCAGTGTCTTTGCCCATTTCCATACTGCTTTGCCAGCTTTTCCTTTATTATATACTACCTTCCTCTTCACTCAGGTTTTTGCAATCTACTTGACTTCCTTTCCATTTGGAAGTTTTGGGACAGCTCTATTTCCTCTTTTTACTTTGTAATTGACTTCATTACAAATTAATATCTCTAGCTTCCTATTTTCAGTCCTTGTAGATTTATTTTATTTAGGATACTTCTATATATATACTTCTATATAGGGTTGACTTCTGAGTGGCATTGTTATGTGTGCTAATCTCAGGTTGTCTGCTGCTTTTATTTTCTATCTGAAGAGTTCTCTTCAGTATTTTTTTCTATTTGTAAAATATATTTTTTAAAAAACCATATCATTGAGGGCTCATACAGCTCTTATCACAATCCATACATCTATCCATTGTATGCAAAGCACATTTGTTACCATCATCATTTTTGAAACATTTCTTTCTACTTAATCCCTTGGTATTCGCTCCTCCTTTTTTCCCACTCCCTCCCCAGCCCCTCCTTCCTCATGCAACCTTGATAATTTATAAATTATTATTATTTTGTCATATCGAACACTGTCCAATGTCTCCCTTCCCATTTCCCTATTGTCTGTACCCCAGGGAGGAGGTTATATGTAGATCCCTTTAATCGGTTCCCTCTTTCTTTTTCACCTTCCCTCCACTCTTCCGGTATCGCCACTCTCATCACTGGTCCTAAAGGGATCATCTTTCCTGGATTCCCCATGTTTCCAGTTCCTATCTGTACCAGTGTACATCCTCTGGTCTTACTGGATTTGTAAGGTAGATTCAGATCATGATAGAGGGGGGAGGCGGGAAGCATTTAAGAACTAGAGGAAAGTTGCATATTTCATCATTGTTACACTGTACCCTGTCTGGCTCCTTGCCTCCCTGCGACCCTTCTGTAAGGGGATATCGCTTCACCTACAGATGGACTTTGGGTCCCCAATCTGTACTCCCCCTCATTTATAATGAAATAATTTTTAGTTATTTGATGCCTGATTCCTTCGATGCCTCGTGGTCACACAGGTTAGTGTGCTTTTTCTATGTGGGCTTTGTTGCTTCTGAGCTAGATGGCCACTTGTTTATCGTCAAGTCTTTAAGACCACATAGACTGTATCTTTTGATAGTCAGGCACCATCAACTTTCTTCACCACTTTTGCTTGTGCACACATTTGTTTTCAGTGATTGTGTTGGGAAGGTGCCCATCAAGGAATGCCAATTTAATAGAACAAAATGTTCTTGCATTGAGGAAGTACTTGGTCTGCAGTATTTCTCGAAAAGTTGTTTGTTTTGTTTGTATTTTACAAATTTATTTGGAAATGCCCTCTAATTTCACTATCTTATTTGAGAAGTAATTTTGCTGCATATATGATTGACAATTTTTTCTTCAGAGTTTATAAAAGTCATACCATTACTTTCTTGCTGCATTGTTTTTGCTGGGAAATCAGAGCTTAATCTAATTCGTTCTCCTTTACAGGTAACTTTTTCCTTTTTCCCAAGCTGTTCTCAGGGTTCTTGTCTTTGGTTTTGAAAAGTTTGATAATGATATGTCTTAGTGATTTTCTTTTGGAGTCTATCCTGTTAGGAGTTTATTAAATGTTTTAGATGCATATTTTTTATATCATGATGTTGGGAGAATTTTCTTCCATCAACTCTCTAACAATTTTCTCTGTGCTTTTTTGGTCTTTTCTATTCTAGAAGTCTGATTGCACCTGAGTTATTACTCCAGATTGTCTCACTCATAGTTCTTAGGCTTTCTTATAATTTTATTGAAAATTTGTTAGGCATCACTGCTCTCAGGTGGTGGGAGTAGGAGGCCCAGCCTTTGCTCCTTTGAGCTGGAATTGAACCTCCATCCCAGTGGGCCGCAGTCCCGCGCACAACCACTACGCCACCGGGGCTCAGCCATCTTATAATTTTTGTTGTTGTTCTTTATTCTGAGTGTTCCCCTAGCAGATTAGTATGGAAAGACTTATCTTCAATCTCGTTAGTTTAGCCTTCCAATGACTCAGTTTTATTCCTTTGTCCTTTCGGTGTATTATTTATTTCTGAAATCTTAGTATTAACCTTTTGGATTTCTGTTTGCTGCTTGTGTATAATGTGGTAGTTAAATAATTTCATATCAACTTGATAAAAGAATGAAGGGGTGGAGTCTAGCCTGTCAGTGAGGTCACAGCCTGATGATCCCTCCTTGTGTGAGCGTCCTTCTCATGAGGATTCTGAGAACTTCCTCTCTCTTGATTATGCCATCAGAAGAGGTGGGTCACACTTTCTCTCTGCTTCACCTTCCTGTTGAAGAACCACTTGGAGATCTTTGCCCAGGTTGAGATGATTCCACCAGTATTGAATCTACAAGATTTTTCACCCACTGGCTTGTTATCTTTGTGTATTCAGCATCATTGCATGTGGTGCATGAGTCTGAAGAGGAATTATAGACTAGTATTGGACGTATGGGGTTATATCAGACTTATGGACTTGATCTGGCTTCATCTGAGATGTTTTCTCAATATGCCATTGCTTTATGATATAAAGTCCTCTCTTTGAATTTCTCTGGATTTGTTTCTCTACTCAACTTGGCCTAACACATATGGTTTTAGTTTTTCATTTCATTTGTCAATTTTGTTCTTATAGTGTTTTTTTTAATTCTTCCAAAGTTTTTCTTTGTTTTCCTTGATTTTATTCTTCACAGACTTAGTTCATACTGAAGACTGTAGTCTGTGATCTTCATCAGTAAGTATTTAAGTCCTCTTCACTTTCAGCAAATAAAGTTGTGTCATTTGTATAGTAACAATAATAAAAATTACAAATAATTAACAAATAGCAATTTTTTAATTCTTCTAATTTTGATCTCATTTTTCATGTGCTTAAGATTCTTTGATTACTTGCTGAGCATACAAATTGAAAAATTATGGTGAAAAGATAAACCCCAACACATTTTCTGAATTTAAACTATACAGTATCCCTTTTTATTTCATACAATTGTCTCTCTATATACAAGTTCTGCAGGAGCACATTAAATGTCCCATTCTTTGCAATGTTATCCATAATTTGTTATGATCCTCACAGTCACATTTGCATGGTTAGTAAACCAGAGGTAAACATCTTTCTGATATTCTCTGCTCTGAGCCAAGATCTGATGTCAACAATGATATCCCTAGTTCCACATCCTTTTCTGAATTTGGCTTGAAGTTTTGGCAATTTCCGGCACATGTACTGCTGCAACCATTTAAAAGTTATCTTTAGTTTATTCCCCTACTGGTTAGTCACTTTGGGCAAGTTAATCAGCATTCAGAATCCATATCCAAAAAATAAAAAGAATAACAACTTCTATCTTTTGTGAGTACTGGCTAATTAGGTATGTGAATCCAGAACCTAAACATCAGAAGATGATTAAGAAATTCTCTCAATAAACAAATTTTTAAAATTCATGGACACGAGAGTTTTGGAGCTGAGCCCCGGTGGCATAAGTGGTTGAGTGCGAAACTGCAGCCCGTGGGCTTGGCGGTTCAAATCCAGCGGCGGCTGGGTAGTGCCCACGACCACCAGAGGCAGTGATGCCCACAAAAAAAAAATTCATGGACAAACAAAATTCTCTACCTTTACAGAAGTTTAGGGATATGTCCTACTATATGAGAGGACTTCCATTGTCTTTTAATTTCATTTTCCCATCAAATTTTTGAAACTCTCTCATATATTCTTCTTTTTTCAGTTAAGGAACATTGGATATAGGCTGATTTGGAATAAGAAATGTCTGTCTACCAAGAGCATCATTTCTAGAAAAGACCTGAGCCAAACACAATGCATTTGATAACTGATGTTTAGTGAAAAGGACACCCACCCTTTAGTGGAGACTTTCCAGACCAGCCCATGTGCATGTCAGTAGTAGCTTTGAATTTCAAATATTGACCTCTACTTGTTTTCAATATAGCAAATGCTTTTTTCCCCAATGATTTTATTGGGGGTTCTTAGAGCTCTTATGACATTCAATACATCATTTCTATCAAGCATATTTGTACACATGTTGCCATATTTATTTCCAAATATTTTCCACTTGAGCTCTTGGTGTATAAGCTCCTGTTTCCCCCTCATCCCTTTTTTTAATGCTCTTAATCACATAAGTGTACCTATATAATAGATTATAAGCTGAGTTTTCCAGCCCCACTGCTGGAATTGAACCTCCGTCCCAGTGGGCCGCAGTCCCGCATACAACCACTACGCCACCGGGACTCAACCCTCAACAAATTTTTTTCAGCACATCTTTAATGCAGTTTTTGTGGTAAAATTAGGTGCCTCAGCTGATATTCGGGTTGGTTTATACTTGAGTGTATAAGGTAAATTTAGTTATTTATTAAGGCAGGTATTATCCAAATTTTATTCAGAGGAAACAAAGGGTCTGAGACATTGAGAACAAGGATTTAAAGCCAAAAACTAAACACCAAACTCACTGCCATGAATTCAATTCCAACTCATACCTTATAAGACACTATAGAAAAGCCCCTGTGGCTTTCTAAGGCTATAAATGTGTACAGGAGCAAAAACCCTCACTTATCTCTAGAGGAGTGGCAGGTGAGTTTGAACCATCGACCTGGTGTTTAGCAGCCAAACATGTAATTCATACACCAACAGAGCTCCTCCAGCTTATTAGCGATGCATTGTAACACCTTTGAAGAATGACCTTAACAGTCCTCTGTGATGTTGTTACCTCTCCATACAATTGTTGTTAAATGTTGTTGAGTCAGTTCTGACTTATAGACCCTATGTACAACGGAATATAACTGACCAGTTCTGCACCATCCCCACAGTTGTTGTGGGTTTTAACCCTCATTATTGCAGCTATTGTGTCAATCCTTATTGAGGGTGTTCCTTTTTTTTTTTTTTTTTTTTACTGACCCTGTACTTTACCAAGCATGGTACCCTTTTCCAGGGACTGGTTCCTCTGGATAAGGTGTGCAAACTACATGTCATCTTCTGACTGTACTTCATCGAAGATAAATTTGTCTTTCTTCTGGCAATGCACGGTATAGTCAACATTCCTTGCCAATGCCATAATTCAAATACACTGATTATTCTTCTGAGATGAGGCAATTGAAAGTGCCATGGTTTGGATCAGGTTCACCATAATCATTGTGACATCATTGCTTTTTAACACTTTAAAGAGATCTTTTACATATTTGTTCAATGTAATATGTCCTTTGATTTCTTGACTGTTTTATGTACATTAATTGTCATTGGTGCAATCGATGTGCACAGATAATTACTATTGATTGCAATGGGGAAGTTCAAACAATGAATAAGGACTAGTAGCTGGAATGTATGACCTCGATGATACAATGATGCTGGAAATAGCATGATAGAATTTTGGAAGATCAATGACTTGTTCATTGAAAATATCTTTTCTTCAAAAATATAAATAGTGAGTATCCATGTGGATTTGCCAAATGAAATACACAGGAATCAAGTTGATCATATCTGTGTAAGAAAATGAAGAAGATTGATATCACTGATCAGAATAAGAACAAGAGCTGACTGCAGAACACATAACAAATTGTTCAAGGTGAAGCTGAAGCATATTAAAGTTCAAGGTGAAAAAAGCCTGTCTGGGCTGGAGTCAGGCCAGGCAGCCCCCCCAGGCCTGGCAGCCCCTTGCACCCTTTGCACTAGTATCACAAGAAGGAAATAAACTCCCCACTGAACTGTGTGACCCCCCCTGCTCCTGACATTTCATAGAGCTTATCTCCCTGGGTAGGGCAGAGCCTCTCCCTGGGCAGGGCACAGAGCTCCCCCCTTTAATATTCCGGGAAGCAAAAATGTTTGAGAAAAAAAAAAGATGATTTGCTCACAGATCATCTCCCAATCTGAAATGTGCACAGAATGAGAAACTTCCCGTTTCTTTCAACAGCCCACATGTCTATAGTTCAAACCCTATATATATCCCACTGCCTCCAAACCAGGTGTGACTTCCCTGGCCTAACTCTGGGCCCTTGGAACCAACCCAGGAGCTCAAGTTGCTCCTGTCCCATTCTCTGCTGTCCCTTCCCCTCCCAAAAGTTCTTCCCTACCTCAATAAAGCATCTGTTTACTTTTCATTCCTGAATGAGCTCTATCTCCTTCCTGCAACTCCGTCTCAACCTCTCAAGAAATCCATAAGATTCAAAGTATAATTTTGAGTATATCCCATCTGAATTTAGAGACCATCCTCATAAAAGGGCATTATATGTGAAGAAACCAAAAGGTAATTAAGGAGACAGGAAAGAAAGAAAATATCTAAATGGATGTCAGAAGTGACTTGGCAACTTTCTCTTGAATGTACAGTAATTAAAGAGAATGGAAGAAATAATAAATTAAAACAGCTGAACAGTAACTTTAACAAAGTAAAGTCTCACATGAAATGTGCCAAGACCTTGACTCAGAAAACTCAGGAGAGTTTCTCAAACTGAAAGAACTGAGGGGAATGCAAGCACTATTGACAGATTCTGTAGGCAAGACATTGGATGATGCAGGGATCATCAGAAGAAGATAAAGGAATGCACAGAGTCATCGTACAAAAAACTATTTCACGCTTGCAGGAAGTAGCAGATAATGAAGAACTGGTAGACTTGAAGAACAAGCCCTGTTGTCCTGAAAGCATTGGCGAAAAACAAGACTGTGGGAATTGATAGATCACCCATTGAGATGCTCAGTAAACGCTGAAATGTGCTCACATACCTATGCCAAGAAATTTAGAAGATAGCTACCTGTCCAACAGAAAAGAAAGAGCCATGTTTATGCCAATTTCAAAGAAAAGTTATCTAACACTGTGGAAACTACTGGCATTATCACCAATAACACCGATATACTTTATGCAAGTCCCTATATCATACTTTGTGAAAATTAGAAAAAGATGCTCCTTCCTCTAGGCAGATGTGACTTCCTATTAATATTCATGAGTTTGGTGAGCAAAGCACAGGCTATATTTCCATCTCCATGAATCTTATTGGTCTGTCTCCTTGTGCATTGCACAATCACAGGTGAAGGCCTTGACTAAGCTGTCTTTCCATTGCACAGGACTGTTTTTAACATCAAGTTATATAATAAAGGTGACAGAGCTTGATAAAGTCTAATCCCAGATGTGGAAGTAAGGCATTGATATTGCACAAGCACTAATTGGTTTCATATAATATTATCCAAGGGTTAACTGGGTAAACACTGATCATTGCCCTTTCCTTTGTTCTGATGATCAATGATCCCAGTGACTCATAAACTTGTACAGCTTGTATTAGCTAATGACTGTTAGAACAGTGACTGTGACAAAAATGTTTTTCCTCCACTACTTTTAGGTCTACACCTGCTGCACTCTCTTTGTCCCTAGATCCTACCATCAGTTCTTTTTCTGATTCATCCTCTTTAAGACAATCAGAATGTTTTAAGAACACTTGGCGGGCTGAGCCCTGGTGGCGTCGTGGTTGTGTATAGGACTGAGACCCACAAGGTTGACGGTTCAAATCCAGTGGAAGCTCTCTAGGAGTAAGGCTGGTCTTCCTATTCCCACCAGGGCTGTGATGCCACAAAAGAAAACAAACAAAAAACAAAAACAAGAACACTTGGCAGTGTAGTAGACTCTTACCCATAGAACTTGTTAGTTGGTTTTGGACAGCCACCCCTCCCCCCAGAACAATTTACTTCAGAGGACAGCACTGAAGCTACAGCTCAGGGGGAGGGACATATCTGATCAGAGCAAATGAAGAGGGAGGGAGGACAATGGAGCTCAGAGCAGCCAATGCACAAAGAGGACCATATGGTTGGCCCCATTACAAGACACGACATCCCTCATTGACCCATAGCCATATAGGGGACAACACTGGAGACACTGTGGGAATTGTGCCTGATCTGACCCCACCATACCGAAGCAAAAGACTAAGGGTGTGCAACAGAACAGCAAGGGGAGCAGAAGAAGGAAGTCCTGAGGGAGTACCAAAAATAGACTTTAGGGGCAGGGCATGGCACCCCATCAGACTTGACTGGAAAACATTCCTAAAGGTCAACAAACAGACCTTGAACTATTTACAGGCTTTACTTTTTGTTGTTTTGTTTTCTTTTGTTGCGTTGTTTTACTCTCATTTTTGTGTATATTAATATCTCTGAGGTTTATCTAGATAAGATAGATG
>PVJH01042804.1:0-14036 GCA_004026705.1 Nesogale talazaci | reverse complement strand
GCTTTCCGGAGCTGCGGATCTTGATGGAACAGATTGCCTGTCTTTCTCCTGAAGAGTGACTGGGGGTCGGAAATGCTAGCCGCTCCCCTCCCCCCCTTGCTTAACCCGCAGCACCACCAAGCCTTCTTGAAATGAAGGGCACATGGAAAGGGGAATTGCCATGCCGGAAGCACAGGTAAAGTTCTAGCTGGTTAATAAGGAGGGCTTTCCTGGACACCCAAGAGGAAGTTCCTCTAGACTCTAACTTCATTTTTCGGCTTCTCTCTGACGACATCCTGCATCGAATGTCCACTTGCGTCCTCGTTTCTGAAAAGCCCTCCCTTACCCACCAGATTGGGGTCTCTCTGCCCCCAGTCGCCCTTCTCGCCCTCTTTGGCTCGCAAATCAAGATCATCCTTCTGGGGGCAGGACTGAAAACTTCTTCAAGTTGGTCAGAAGTCTGGGGAGTTCTGCTCTGTCCTGCAGTGTTGCTATGGGCTGGAACCAGCTCCAAGATATGCAATAACAGACAGTGGGGGGATACTTCTGCCTTGATTCTTACGGGTTTTGTTGTGCCCATGAAGGAGAGCGTGCCTTTGTGATCAGAAAATACCTGCCAGATATTTAAGGGTCTTAGGGCATCATGCCTGCCACTTTTCTTCAAGAGGCTCTGGAGGAAAAATAAAATAAAGAAGACTATGTAAATAGAAGGTGTGAGTGGAAAGGAATTTATATTACAAAATATTATAAAATGTAAACAATTGGGGACTCTTGATAAAGTATGTGGGAGTTATTTTTTGCAACTTTACTGTAAACTTGAAGTTATTTTAAAATAAAAAGTAAACTGTTTTTCAAAAACAGGTTAAGCACAGGGGAAAATACTCAAGCTAAATGAAAAACGAGATTACTAAACAAATTACGCGGGGTAACCCAAATTTTGTTGAATACATATGTTTGTTTTATTCAATAAAGTTATATTTTTAGATGTACATCCATAAAAATAAGCTCAAAATTGTTATCTCTTGGTGATAGACTAGTCAATCCTGTTTCAAAACAAAAACAAATTGGAAGAACGTATGCTATTAAATACCAACACCTACTGTAAAGCTACAGAAATCAAGAAGTGGGATATTGGCATAAGGATTAAAAAAAAAGCAAAACAAAACTCAACAAATCATCAGACTGACAGCAGCAGCTTTGGAATGTGGGTGGGAAACAGCACAAGTGAGTTTCGGGAACGACTCAGAGAGGGGCGGATGGTGAGAATGGCTGTATAACTCAAAGAATGTCATCAATGCCACAGACTTGGTCATACAGAAGGTGGCTGAATTGGCATAGCAACGGAAAATAAACGATTTTTGAAAAAAATCAATTGGTATTTCTCAATTTGGCACTTCTTCTCACAGGTCATTCTTGTACTCTCTTCTTGCATTCTATAGTCCATCCTTCAAGGTGGGTCCTTGAAACGAGGCTTTTTTGTCAGTAGTTCTGGTTTCCTGCTTTTTCTTAAAATCATTTGATTGGGGGCTCAAATACCTCTTATCACAATCCATACACCCATCCAGTATGTCAAGCACATTTGTACATTTGTTGCCCTCATAATTCTCAAAACATTTGCTTTCTACTTGAGCCCCTGGTATCAGCTCCTTGTTTTTTTTTCTCCTGCCTCCCCACTCCCCCGTCTCTCATGATCTCTTGATAATTTATAAATTATTATTATTTTTCCATGTCTTATACTGTCTGATGGCTCCCTTCACCCACTTCCCGGTTGTCCATACCCCAGGAAAGAAGCTATATGTGGATGCTTAGAATTGGTTCCTCTTTCTACTCCACATTCCCTCTACCCTCCTGGTATCACCACTCTCACCTCTGGTCCTGAAGAAATCATCTGTCCTGGATTCCCTATGTTTCCAGTTCCTATATGTACCAGTGTACATCCTCTGGTCTAGCCAGATTTGTAAAGGAGAATTGGGATCATGATAGTTGGGGGAGGAAGCATCAAAGAACTACAGGAAAGTTGTATGTTTCATCATTGCAACACTGCACCCTGATTGGCTCATGTCCTTCCTGTGACCCTTCTGTAAGGGGATGTCCCATTACCCTCAGATGGGCTTTGGGTCCCTGATCTGTACTCTCCCTCATTTACATAATTTTTAGTTCTTTGATGCCTGATACCTGATCCCTTCAACAGCTCGTGGTCACACAGGCTGGTGTGCTTCTTCCATATGGGCTTTGTTGCTTCAGAGCTAGATGGCTGCTTGTTTACCTTCAAGCCTTTAAGACCTCAGACGCTATATCTTTTGATAACGAGCACCATCAGTTTTCTTCAGCACAATTGTCTATGCACACCTTTTGATAGCTGGGCACTATCAGCTTTCTTCACCACATTTGTTTATGCACACATTTGTCATCAGCGATCCTATCAGGAAGGTGAGCATCATGGAATGCCAATTTAATAGAACAAAGTGTTCTTGCTTTGAGGAAGTACTTGAGTGGAGGCCAATGTCCATCTGCTGTTTTAATACTAACCCTATGAATATATGCATGTAGATCTATTTCCCCAACATCCTATATAAATATATTTACCTATGTACATGCCTATATTTAGACCTCTATAAATGTCCTTTGCCTCCTCTTTCTTTCCTCTATTTCCTTTTAATTTCCTCTTGTCCTGCTATCACGCTCAGCTTTCATTTGGGTTTCAGGAATTTCTCTGTTACATTACTCTTGATCAATCCCTTACCAGTCCTGGTTTATTTCATTAATGAACTTACCACCTCAAACACATGCATACTCATATCCCACCCCCCAAAAGGCTCCTCAAAGCCAAACTCACTGCCCTTGAGTCAGTGCTCTACTCCCTGTCAACCTCTGGGCCAGGTGAGAACTGCCCAGTGGGTCTCCGGGACAGTGCATCTCTACAGGAGAAAGCCCCGCCTTCCCGGCCTTCCTCCCGCTGAACATCTGGTGGCTTTGAACTTCTAATCTTGCAGTGATCAGCCTCCATCATAACTACTACGCCGCCCGGGCTCCCAAAGTAGGCGGTATTTCTTAGGCCTACTACCGGTACATTCTAAAACCAACTTGAGTGAGGAAACAATTGCGCCGTTTCTTCCCCTGCTCTGGGAATCGGCAAACTCCGTGAGCGCGGCCAGGGCTGTTGTCTCTCCCCTTTCGGATCCTTGCTGAGGTTTGTTAGAATAAGGAGAAGGTCACAGTCCCTTTAAAGACATCTTCCTCATTTTCTTCCCAGGAGAGTCTTTGAAGGGTTGATTGTAGGAAGCCTCAATTATGTTCTTGCTAAGAGCTCATTTCAATTTGGGGAAGGGAAAAAAAGGAGTGGCTTATTCTCTTAGTTAAATAAAATTAAAGGTAAGTGTATGAAGTAAGCTAGAAGAATGAGGGGCTGAGCCCTGGTGGTGTAATGGTTGTGCGCGGGACTGCGGCCCACTGGCTTGGTGGTTCAAATCCAGCAGCAGCTCTCCAGGAGCAAGGCTGGGCCTCTCACTCCCATCAGAGGGCAGTGATGCCAAACAAAAGGGTAAAAAAAGGGGGGAGGCAATAATTCAGCCTGTGTGATACCAGCATAGGGATAGACATACAAATCAATGGAGCAGAATGGAGAGTACAGATATAAACCTTTACATTTATAGGCCATTGATTTTCGACAGAAGTACCAAGGCGAGGCAATGGATTGTCTTTTCAAGAAATGGTTCTGGGAAAGTTGGATAGCCACATGCAAAAATATGAATGTGATTCCTATCGCATGCCAAATACAAACATTAACTCACAATGTCTCATAGACCTGAGTGTAAGAGATAAAATTTAAATTCTTGCAAGGAAACAGGAACAAATTTTCACCACCGAGGGTTAGGCAAACAGTTCTTTGACACGGCACCCAAAACACAGGTAATGAAAGACAAACATGATAAATCTGATTTCAAAAAGATGAAAAGCATTTCTTTCTATTTGCTTGCTTGTTTTTGAAAAGCACGTCAATGCAGAGGACACCATTAAAAAAAGTGAAAAGACAAGTCACAGACTGGGAGTGTATATTTGGAAAACATACATCACCAAAGGAAATATATAAATGACCGAGGAAAATTTAGTCCTCAAAACCTAGCACCAGAGGAATTGTATAAGTGGCCAGTAAGCAAATGAAGACACTCAATATCTGCAGTTCTCAACCCAGGGGCTGCGACCCCTTTGGGAGTCGAACGGAAACAGTCTGGGTGCTCATCAACTGGTGAGTGGGCAAAGGAGAGGTAGTACATATCCAGATTGTACAACAAAAATACAATGGCAAAAAAGCAGAACACAGATGTATGCTGCGACACAAGCCTCATGGTCTAAGAAGCCGGACACAAAAGATCACCTAGGATAGGATTCCAACCCCAAATCCAAAACCAAGCCCATTACTCTTAAGTTGAACTCTGAAGTCCAGGGACCGGGGCAAACAGAGGAGAGCTATAGAACTGACCCTTTGGGCTGAGCCCCCGGTGGCGTACGTGGTTGAGTGCAGGACTGTGGCCCGCGGGCTTGGCGGTTCAAATCCAGCAGCGGCTCTCAGGAGCAGCACTGGGTAGCTCCCACGACCACCAGAGGCAGTGATGCCAAAAAAAAAAAACCAACAAAAAAACCAAAAACAACTTCCAAGGCTGTCAGGTTTTATGGTCACGGATTTTCTCCTGTGGAGTGTGGCTGGTGAGTTCAAACAGCCGACCTTTGCCTAGTGCTAGCCATGGTGCCACAGGGCTCCACTGAACTCAGGTGTCCAGGAGAGGCAAAGCTATAGAGGCAGAAAGTCAATCAAGCGGCTCCGTGGTTGGCGGTGGGAGTGGGGAGTGACTGGCAATGTGCTGAGAGTTCTTTTGGGGGTGGTAAAGATGTTTTAAAATTAGATTGGGCTGAGCCCCGGTGGCATAGTGGTTGTGCGCGGGACTGCGGCCCACTGGGATGGAGGTTCAAATCCAGCAGCGGCTCCACAGGAGCAAAGGCTGGGCCTCCTACTCCTACCACCAGAGGGCAGTGATGCCCAAAAAATAAAAATCAAAACAAAAAAAAATTAGATTGGGACACTAATTGCACAACTCTGTAAGTTTATTAAAAATCACTGAACTGTATACTTTCTTTTTTTAAAAAAGGGTATCAGAATGGAAAAGAGTTACATGGACCTATGAATGATGATGTTAATATCCAAGAATACCCATAGAATTGCTAAGGTATTGCTCTTCCATCAATCTCCCAAACCCCAAACCTTTTTTAAAAAAGTCGGGGGGGGGGGGGAAGAGGGAGACACGATTAAGTCTGTGACTGGTAGTGTCTTGAAGACTAAAATCAAAATTAACAAAGCTAACTAGTTGTTCAGAAGGAGTCTTGCCTTTTTTAAGCCCTTAGAACCAGTGAAAAAATTGATAGTGAGAATATGAAATGCAAACTAGTGAACACCATCCCTCTCGCCAATAGAATTTAGACTTTTTCCACTGAGTTTCTCAGTAGGTCCCTCATGATCACTGGTGGGAGGAGTGAGGGTAGCCACGGGCTGTCGGTGGCTATTTAAATGAAAGTTCATTGCAATGCAGCTACATTTGACATTTTGGCCACCACATGGGCTGGGGTGGGCAAAGAAGGTCCCCATCACTGCAGAGCTTCTGGAGGGCAATGCTGGACTGTAAGGGAGGTGAGTAAGAACAAATAAAGGTTTGGGGTTTGGGAGATTGATGGAAGAGTGATGTGGTCCCAGAGTTTTTTACACACTGACATTAGGGCCAGGGATAGGGATTTTAATTTACAAAGTTGAAAAAAAAAAAGCTGACCATAGATATGTTTCAGCTTCTTTAAACATTGAGCAGTGGAATAAAATGAGGCCAACCAGGGCAGCCTGGTGGAACAATATTTGGTTAGTTTAGTTATTTAGCTAATGACTGGGTTTTGTTTCACAAAGCGCCATTTGGCTGGCTTCTCTTTTGCTGAGTGGTGGATTCAAGCTGGCAGGAGTCTGATATTTAAAACAAAGAAGGAGGAGAGCCAGCCAGGCGGGGTGGGAGGGGAGGGAGACAGGAGGGTGTGGGTCTGTTGGGGAGAAACATAGAAAAAGCAGAGGGTGGGGTGGGAGGGGGTCTGTCAGTGTGGTGGTGGTGGGGTTTGCTGAGCAAAGGACCCCGCCTCCTTTTCCTCTAGGTCTTCAAGCAAACTTCCATCACTTTGGGAATAGACCTGTATTTGGGGAGGATCTCCTGGGCTGCAGAGCTTGCCTTCGAGCCCTGTGGAGAGTGACTACAGAGGGGACTCAAGAAAATGCAGTCCGTGTGGGTTCAAAGGTTGGGCTTTGTCTTGAATGTCTCACGCAAGCTTGAGCGCCCCTCCTGTATCGGGGATTAAATCGTTCTTCTCCAAATCAGAGCACACCCTCCTGATGGCTGCTAAGTCAATCTTCTCTAAGACTGAAGACTCCCTGGGCTTGGCAATACCATTTCCGAGCGGGAGAAATGGTAAAATCCACTCTTAGACAGAAATGACAGGTGTCATAGTACAAGGTCCCACGTAGGCTTATACCTGCCTTCCTGAAGCATGAGGGGGTACAAGGTCCAGAGTGGCAAAAGGGCAACAAAGGCACGTGGCCATGTGACTCGACCGAAGAGGGTGAAATCATCTGGGTACAGTGACACACATTTGCCAAGAAGAGGCCAATGTTAGTAGGATGTTAAGTCTGAGTTTCTCCAAGATTTCTTCCCACTGGCCCCATCCTGTCAGTTTGCTGCAGAACCCCAAGGAGACAGACAGACAGACAGGCTTCTGCAGAAGGGACCAGAAAGAGAGCGAGAGTGAGAGGAGAAGGCATCGTTTTGTTTTTTTCTCCTCTTGACCTTGAGATGGTCTTTCTGGGTGCAGTGAGAGTCTAACTGAATAGGCCCCTCACTTTCAGAGGAGCTCCTTGGGCTTAGCTGAAGACAATAGAAGAGTCCTCGGATACCATCTCCATAGGTTGGAAGAAAAATTCAAATGAGAAATCATGATAATTTTGTCCATTTGCCTGAACTCTGGGTGTGGATCTTTCTGACTACTGGTAAAGAAACCAAGACTAAGCCAACCCCCCTGCCATCAAGATGTCTCCATGTCATAACCACCCTATGTAGGATTTCTGAGGATATAAAATTTGTAGTTTAAATCTTTATGGGAGCACACACTCTCCTCTTCCTCCTTTGGAGCAGCTATTAGTGGGGCTGAACTACCAGCCTTTTGGTTAGCCGTCCGGCGTTTCTATGTAGCCAACGGGGCTACTCCTTCCGCGCCAAGTTCAGGGGCAGTATCAGAATGCTAACCACCCAGAAGTGTGGATCAAGACTGGGGTCAACTGTGCCCAGAACCCATCATACCATTGAGCCGAGACCATGTGCTTCATTGTGGTTTCCGAGGAGTGCTAAGAAACAGACTGATGCGCACAAGGGCTTCAGGAAGGAGAGGAAATGAGAAGGGAATCATGGGGGGGGGGGAGTTGGTGGAGGGGTGTAATCACCTCTAGTGTCGGAGCTTCTGAGGGTGTGACTGCTGAGAACAGATGGTTTGCCTCAAGGACTATAGTTAAAATCAGGGGACGGTTGCCCTTGCCATGTCTGATCTGACCACATCTGGAATCAGCTGCACAGGGCCGTTGATTGCCGTACACCAAGGATGATGCTTTGGCTATGGCCACACTGGGGAATTAGTTGATATGCATTGTTGTTGTTGTTCTTGTTGTTGGGGCCCAAAGAGTCTGTTCTGTCCACAGCAACCTAAGGGACAACTGAACGGAACACTGTCCGGTCCACACCAGCCCCCCACCCCCATTGTTCTATGTCTGGGCTCGTGGCTCCAGTCACTCTGTCTGTCCATCTCCCTGAGGGTCTTCCTCTCCTTCACTGCCCCTCCACTTTACCAACAGGATGTCCTTCCCCAGGGACTGGGCTCTCCTGACAACATGTCCAAAGTATGTAAGTTGAAACTCTCACAAAAATACAATACTAAACACACACACACACACACACACACACACACACACTACAAACAAAAAACCCAACCCCCCCACAATAAAAATATATAATTTTAAAGGTATGTAAAATGAAGTCTCACCATGTTGGCCTCTAAGGAACATTCTAACCTTACTTCTTCCAAGGCAGATCAGTTTGTTCTTTCAGCAGTCCATGGTACTTTCTTTTTTAATAATAGCTTTATTGACATATCTCACACATTCCAATGTATTCATTCACATACAATGCTGCTGTTCAATCCTTTTGGGTGGGGTTATTTGTTTGGGAAGAGCTTTATATACAAAAGAAATTGAATATTGAGAAAACCTCTGGACCCAGTAATTAACAAGTCCTTAAGTCCGACATTAGCCCATGTGTTAGTCCCGGTAGGCTAGAGGAATAAATTTCATAGACATGCATATAGATATAAAGAAAAAGTTTATATACAAGAGGAACAGGACGGGCTGAGCCCCAGTGGCGTAGTGGTTGTGTGCGGGACTGCGGCCCACTGGGACGGAGGTTCAATTCCAGCTGTGGGGCTGGGCCTCCTACTCCCACCACCGGAGACCAGTGATGCCCCCAACCCCCCAAAAAAGAGGAACAGGACATTGAGCCCAGTCCAGTTCAAAGTCATAAGTCCGATATTAGCCTATATGTCCGAAATCAGTCTCCTTTCGACTCACGACGTCACAGGTTAGTGGGTGCAGAATCCCGGCGCTGGCAGGGTGCAGAATCTCCACATGGCTCCTCGCTTCTAGGGCTCAGGGTCCATCAACAGCAGAAGCAACTCATCGCTGGCAGAGGTCTCCATGTGGCCGCCCTAGCTTCAGAGGTCTGGCTCCATCAGGGCAAAGCCATGTGGTCTCTTCGCCAGCTCCTCCAGCTTCTCAGCCACTGCCAGCTTGTCTTGTCTGTGATTCATTGTCTCTCAGACTAACTCCCAACCAGATGGGGTTATTTGATCATCCATGCTATCCACTCTCCCTTTCCTCTAGGTCATGGTACTTTGCATATTGTCTTCCCGCATCACAACGTAAATGCATTCATTCTTTTGCATTTGTCTTCATTCCAGGTCCATTTTTCATATACATATAAGGCCATTGAAAATACCATGGCGACTTTCTTCTAGTTATTAAATGTTTCCTCCCTCCCACTATCATGATCCCAATTCTACCTTACAAACCTGGCTAGACCAGAGGGTGTACACTGGTACAGATAGGAACTGGAAGCATGGGGAATCCAGGACAGATGATCCCTTCAGGACCAGTGGTGAGAGTGGCAATACCGGGAGGGTGGAGGGAAGGTGGGGTATAAAGGGGGAACCATTTACAAGAATTTACATACAACCTCCTCTCTGGGGTACAGACCACAGGGGAGTGGGCTAAGGGAGACATCAGGCAGTGTACAATATAACAAAATAATAATTTATAAGTTATTAGGGGTTCCTGAGAGAGGGGGGAGTGGGAAAGGAGTGGAAAAAGGAAGAACTAATACCAAGGGCTTAGGTAGAAAGAAAACATTTTGAGAAGGATGATGGCAACAAGAGTACCAATGTGCTTTCCACACAACGGATACGTACATGGATTGTGATAAGAGTTGTATGAGCCCCTAATAAAGCGATTAAAAAAAAAGAAGAAGAAAATACCACGACTTGGATCAGGCACAGCTTGGTCCTCCATGTGACATCCTCGTTTTTCAGCCCTCTAGAGAGGGTTTGCGCTGTGAGCCTATCTTTTGATTTCCTGACTGCTGCTTCCAGGAGCCTTCATTGTGGATGCACGCAAGACAAAATCCTTGACAACTTCAACCTTTGCTCTGTTTACCATGATGTTACCAATTGGTCCGGTGGTGAGGATTTCAGTCTTCCTAACACTGAGTTGTCCTCCACACTGAAGGCTGCAATGCTCGATCTTCATCAGCAAGTGCTTCAAGTCCTCCTCAAGTTTAGCAAGCAAGGTTGTGTCACCTGCATATTGCAAGTTGTTAATAAGCCTTCTTCCTATTCTGATGGCACAGTCTTCTTCATAGCATCCAGTTTCTTTGATGATCCGCTCTGCATACAGATTGAACAAGTGTGGTGAGAGGAAACAACCCTGACACACCCCTTTCCTGATTTTATTCCATGCAGTATTCTGTTCCCACAATTGCCTCTTGACCCATGTGCGAGTTCCTCATGAGATCAATGAAGTGTTCTGGAATTCCTATTCTTCTCAAGGTTACCCATGGTTTGTTATGAGCTGCATAGTCCAATGCTTTGACAAAGTCGATAAAACTCAAGCAAACATCTTCCTGGTAGTCTCTGCTGGGAACCAAGATCCAGCTGAAATCAGTGGTGATGTCCTTTGTCCTCTTCTGAATCAGGTCTGAACCCCTGGGAGTTCCCTGTCAATGTGCTGCAACTGTCGTTGGTTAATCTTCAGCAAAATTTTACTTGTATGTGATATCAGTAATATTGTTCTGCTATTTGAATATGTTGGTGGGCCACCTTTCTTTTCTGGAATGGGTAAAAAATATGCCTAGATTCCAGTCAGATGGCCAAGTAGCTGTCTTCCAAATTTCCTGGCATAGATGAGTGGGTGTTTCCAGGGTTTGACCAGCTTTTTGGAACGTTTGGGAGGAATCACTGTGTCTATATATTTCAAGTTGGTGGTTTAACTAATTTTTGTAATTATGCCAGGAGTGGAAGGTAGTTTTTGCTCTGTTTGGATGTTCACATGAGTCTAGTTGGCCCTCGACTCATGGGGACTCTATGCATAAAGGAGAGAAACCCTGGCCCATCTTGTGTAGTCCCCATGACCAAATGTTATTTGTACATTGTGATTCATAGGGCTTTTGTTCCCTGATATGTTGTCAGTAGGTCACCAGGCCTTTCTTGTAGTCTGTCTGGATTTGGAAGCTCCCCAAACTATCAACTTGTGAACCTTCATACACAGATGAGTGGGACTTATGCTGGAAGTGCGCTAGCTAGGAATCACACCTGTTTTTCTACCAGGAGGGGGAGAATTCTAGCCCTGGCTCATCGATGCTTCAGGTGCTTACGCAGGCCCTGCCGATGACCAAGGCGCTTCATTTACCCAGTTCCCAAGATCGAGTGCTGATATTCTTTGGGCTATCTCCTCAAGAGTCAGAGGACGACTGCAGGGGAGGTTGTGACTTCCCTGGGCTGTCTGGGAGGTGGACTCCGACGCTAATCTCTGTTTTCTTAAGATCCCAGAAGCTCTGTGTTAGTCCGGGTAGACTAGAGAAACAAATTCATAAACACGCATATGGATATAAGGGAAAGGTTTATATATAAGAGGAATGGAACATTGAGAAAACATCCTAACCCAGTCCAGTCCAAGGCCATAAGTCTGATAGCTCATATGTCTGATACCAGTCTATAACGTCTCCTTCTGACTTACAAAGCACATGCAGTAGAACCATCCTGAAGCTGGCAGGGGTCTCCCCATGGATCCTCATATCCAGGGCTCAGGGTTCATCAGCAGTATCCATTGGTGGTGGAAGCATCTCAGTGCTGGTAGGGGTCTTTCTGTGGCTTTCCCAGCCCCAGAGGTCTGGTTCCATTAGGGCAAGCCCATGTGGCTTCTCCTCCGGTTCCTCCAGGTTCCAAGGCTGAGAATCTCTCAGCATGCCACCATCTTGTCTTGTCGGTAGACCGACTCCAAGAGACAGAAAGCCAGGCCCACACAGAGGCCTCATTGGCTATCTCCAGATTAACAGGCTAAACTTCACCCCTACATCCCAGTCATGAAATTGGCGTCAAGTACATGGCTGCCACAAGTGCCCATTCCAATCAGTGGACCCCAGGGGCATTCTGGAGCTCAGTGGATTAGGGTTAGATAAGAGGCGGTGTCCACAGCTCTCCAGAATGTCGGAGGTTGCGAAGTCCCTGAACAGAAGCCAGGAATAGCCCGTTTGTGCTCTTACACGGACTCTGTTCCACAGCAGGGCCAGGACTCCCTTGCCACCCCCCCTCAGAAGGCAACATCGCCAGCATTAGTTTCATTGCACAGGGCGGAAGAAGAGGACATCTTGATCTGAGTACCTGAAGAGTCCAGGGTGTAGAAGGAAAAAAAAAAAAAAAGGTGAACTCCACACTATGTTGCTGTTTTTTAAATTCTTTTATTGGGGGCTCATACACCTCTTTTCACAATCTGTACACACATCCATTGTATGGAAAGCACAGTTGTACATGTGTCGCCAACATCCTTCTCAAAACATTTTCTTTCTACTTTAGCCCTTGGTATTAGCTCCTCCCTTTTCCACTCCCTCCCCGCTCCCCCCTCTCATGAACCCTTGATAATTTGTAAATTATTATTTTGCCATATTGTACACTGTCCGATGTCTCCCTTCACCCACTTCCCTGTGGTTCGTACCCCAGGGAGGAGGTTACATGTAAATCCTTGTCATCGGTTCCCCCTTTCTACCCCACCTTCCCTCCACCTTCCCAGAATCACGACTCAGCACTGGTCCTGAAGGGATCATCTGTCCTGGATTTCCCCTGTTTCCAGTTCCTGTCTGTACCAGTTGCCCATACCCCAGGGAGGAGGTTAAATGGAGATCCTTGTCATTGGTTCTCCCACCCACACTGTGTTTTTAATGTGAACCTACTAGAGCCAGTATCTGTTTTTCTCTCATAATTCATATAAGGAGGAGAAATCTCCTCAGTACTTTTTCCTATTGTGAAGAAACTACCTTTCTTATAGTCTTGGTTGGGGTAAGGCAAATAGAACACAGAAGTCATACTCTGTGGGTTAAATACTGTAAGGTTGATGTAAAAGTTCAATTTCCTATAACAAACATAACAATGAGTAAATACAATTTTCTACAGTGAGCAAGCATCACAGTCTCAAGGTTAAGTGCTATAAAACAATAAACCACTGTAGTTAGAGTAGAATATTATCAGAGTGCTTCTTGCATACAAACTACTCGATGTCATAATGAGAAGATACAAAATAAGAATAAATTTAATTTGAACAAGATCTGAACTCCATATGGTTAATAGTCTCCACCCTCCCCCCCTCTTGCCTTTCACCTTCTAACAGTTACCACCAGAGGTTCTGTCTAGTCTAAGGCCTTACGTTCTTTAAAGCCCTTGTACACACATAATCCCTCCTCTTAAGATCCCTTGTTCATTGCTGGTTTTAACAATAATTTTAAACCAAGATAAAATAAAGATTTATAATATTTCATCTCCTCAAAGGTTAAACCAAGCTCACTGTCATGGTGTCAATTCTGACCTGTAGGACTGAGTGGAACTGCCCCCTGTGGTTCCTGAGCCAGTAACTCTCCACTGGGGGCTCCAGCCTCATCTTTCACCCACAGAGAGGCTGCTGGCTTCAAGGTGCTGGCCTTGTGGCTGGCAGGCCAGAGAGTAACTACGACACTATCATCTGTTCAGAAATAGTTGGCCCAAGGGGTATCAAACCTCTCTCTTTATCCAACAAGGTGGTCTTTGTTCCGCATCTCTGCTTAGTCTCTCCTCAAATTGCATGTCGCTCTCATTCTTTTCTATTAAGCAAGTATTCCTCCAGGAGACAGTGAACCTGACCATGGGAAATTCCAGTTTGCAATCTCAGAGGACCAGAAATTATATTTTTTAATATAAAAGTCCCAGGGAATAGTCTGCTTTGCCCAACCTGGTCTTGGGCCTATCCCCCCATGAATCATTATGTCTAGAGAAATTATTTTCTGGCCCATGTCACATACCTACCTTTGGACCCAGAGGTGGGAATGATAGGGATCAGTTCTCCCTCAGCCACATGGGAGAAGGAGGGGTGGTTCTGTAAAAGAATTGGGGCTAGGCGATAAACAACCTCGGCTAGAACAATATTCTAGCTATGTTATCGTAGATCAATGCACATAGTAAAACTGTGAGATTTTTTTCATCAAAGCCCAGCTGGCAGTGAGACCCAATATCCTATTAATAGAATAGAGTTCTTAATGCTGCAGTGGATTGCCTAGAATACATTTAAGGTTACTGACGTATACATGTAGAAGTGTTAAAAAGGGAATATGTTTTGTGATAGTTTCACCACACACACACACACA
>PVJH01042803.1:0-14038 GCA_004026705.1 Nesogale talazaci | reverse complement strand
CAGAGCTCCCACCCTCCGCCGCTGCCCCTCGCCCTCTCCCCGGGGACAAATGTCAGGGAACCCTGCTCTGCCCTGCAGGGTCCTGGCCTGGGCCCGTGATGCGCTTCCTTCTTCACACCTTGATGCTGAAAGCTCTCTGAAGGCAGGGTGCTCCCACTTCCTTCCCAGAGCCCCCAGCCAGCAGCAGGCCGTTCAGCATGCACACCCCTGCCTCAGGGAGGCCACACAGCTGCCTCTGGTACCGGCCTAGGCCCAGCTGGGGTGCCCAAATGGGTCAGAGGTGGCGGCAGTGGTGACTTCTGAGGATGGGGGTCAGACCTCTGCATGGGCCATTCTCAGGCCTGCTGCCATGTAAGCAAAACCAAATCTTACCCAGGAGAAAGCACCGGCAGTTCCCCTTGGGGGAACTGACACACCGTCCCTTCAACTACTCCAGTCCTCGCCGTCTGCCATGCTGTCTGGTAGCGGCTGGGCAGTCGGGCCTCCTCACATGCCCAACCCCTCTACCGGGCACCCCTGCCACCCCTGGCCCCACCCGCAGTGTGACTGGCAGTTTTTCGCTGGAGAAGGTGAGCTGGTTCCTCCCAGGGGCCCTGCAGCCAGCAAGTGAGTTGGGGTGTCTCTCCCCAGACATGGCTCAGGTGGCAGGTTTGGGACCAAAAGGGGCCTCGGGGCCAGTTCACGTCAGGTGAGTTCACACCGCAGCCATTTCCCACGGGGCTTCGCATCTCTGCCAGCCAGCGCGCTGCCCTCGCCTCGGGACCCCACTCACGTTTCCCCTAAGTCTTAGTTTAAGAACTCTGGGCCTTTTGTGGGGGGCCTTGTCTGTAGGGCAGGAGGGCAGCTGTGTGCCGTCCTCCCGGGCAGTGGGTGTGGACGGGACATGCGTTCATTCTGTTGGTTGTTGTTAGAGGATGTTGGGGGACTCCATATTCGCTGCCTGTTACCACTGAAGGATCGCCGGGGAAACTACTTTCCCATCCGCTGGATTTGTATGTCAAAAATAAAAGACACTTTGTTCAAAAAAAAATATATGGTTTGGGAAACCTTAGGGGGTATTTCTATTTTATTTTATAGGGTGTGTTGGGAAACCATATGGTTTGGGGACCCATATGGGAAATGGTTTTTGGGGAACCCTATGGCTTGGGAAAACACATGGTTTTTTGGAAACATATGTTTTGGGGGGAACCAAATGGGTTGGGGAACCATATGGTTTTTGGGGAACCAAAAGGTTTTTGGGGAACCATATGGTTTTGGGGGAACCAAATGGTTTTTGGGGAGCCATGTGGTTTTTGGGCTACATTTCAGATCAAAGTGTTGAGTATTTTTAAAGTAGTGTTCAATACATACGACCTCATCGAGGACACTGAGCTTTTTACCCCTGTAGTTACAGTCTCCGAGGTGGTTGTACCCTGTTCTGCAGGGTCACCAGGACTTGGTATCGGCTCAATGGCATTGAATTTGGTTTGTGTTGGGAACTTCCCTGTCAGATTTCAGTCAATATTGATTGTTCTCTATATTTGAAAACTAGCATTCTTTCAACTGAAGCACCTCAGAGCTATATTCTCTGAGAAATATTGCTCCTGGCAATATTAGTTTTAAATATTATGGTAGAAACAAGTGGAGAAAACTACTTTTGCAAGTACAGGTGTTGTTTGCTCGATTTTTTTTAATTTTTGGATTTGGCAGGTAGACAAGTCAGCATCAAGGAGAAAAGAGGCAGCAGTGGAAGAAATCCCAGCACAGGGAGATGAAGGACAGGAAAAAGCACATTTCCTTTAGCAGTGGTTTATAGAAAAGAAAGAAATTCTCACCACAGGGAGTAGAGAAAGGCTGTCAATAAGTGTGGACTGAATATTTGTAGCACTGCCCCACCCCCAAACATGGAAATGTCTGAATTGACCCTTAGGTTCTGGTTTAATGACAAGGACACAAGAAATATCATATTTTGGGTCTCCACTTCGCACCTCCCCTCTTTCACAATGATATACTTTGTTCTTTGATGCCTGATATCTGATCCCTTCAACACCTCCTGATCACACAGACAGGTGTGCCTCTTCCGTATAGGCTTTGTTGCTTCTGATCTGGATGGCAGCTTGTTTACTTTTAAGACCTAAGAAGCTACATATATGATGATGGGGAAATAGATCTATGTGCATATATTTATAGGGTTAATATTAAGGTAGCAGATGGACATTGAGCCGCCATTCAAGTACTCTATCAATGCAAGAGCACTTTGTTCTATTAAACAGACACTCCATGATGCACCTGATTTTGGATGTGCACATGTTTCTAAAGAAGAGATTTGCTACAGAGTCAGCCAATAGTAGTAAGTCAGCCATTCTCTTTCTCGCTGAAATTATGTTTTATATAAGAAATAATTCTATTTTTTTAAGAATTACAAGTTTTGAAAGAAACAGTGCAAAACTGCTGTTGACTAGAATTTATTAAAAAACACTTTAGTCAAGATATTTATGTTTTGTGTTGTCTTACCATGTTAATGTAAATGTGGTTTGAGGTTACATTTTAGATCCTCAGTCTTGTATTCAACAATTTAAACAACTTGTCAAAGCTTGTCCTGAACCCCACTCCCCGACACACACTCCCCCATGTTTGATTTCTCTTCTTCTGGAATGCTAGCTTCCCTTCACTCAAATTAACACCTCGTTACCCTGGCTTTATATTCCCTCCCTTACCCCCCTACCCAACGAAAAAGTCTGTTTGTTGGTGTTATGAAAACGTTTGTCTTGATTTTTTTTCCTTTAAAACTCACTAACTTCCACCAAGTAGATTCTAAGCCATAGTGACCCTGTAGGATAGGTTAGAACTGCCCCATGTGGATTTCGGACTGTAACTCTTTTTGTAAAATCATTTTATGGGGGCTCATACAACTCATCACCATCAATTTATGTACGGTATGCAGACCACATTTGTACTTTTGTTGCCATCATCATTCTCAACACATCCTCCTTCTACTTAAGCCCTTGGTATCAGCTCCCCACATGTTCTCTCTCTCCCCCTTCCCTCATGGACCCTTGATAATTTATAAATTATCATTTTTGTCATATTGTACACTGTTTGATGTATCCCTTCGCCCACTCTTTATGAGAATAGGAAACCTCCTTTTGTTTCCGCAGAGGACCCATTGGTTTCTAAACTGCTAACCTTGAAGGTAGCCGCTCAAGGTGGAACCACTATGCCACCAAGACTCCAGTACCTTTTGTTTACTTGTTTTTAAAATCATTTTATTGGGTGCTCATGCAACTCTTATCAAAATCCATCCATCCATCCATTGTTTGTCAAGCACATTTGTATATTTTTTGCCCTCATCATTCTCAAAACATTTGTTATCTACTTCAGTCCTTGGTATCAGCTCCTCATTTTTCCCCTCCGGTACCTTTTATGATTGACTAACTTTACTCAACATAATATTCTCCAGGTTGATCAATGCCATGAAGAGCTTCACAGCTGTATCATTATTCTTTAGCAATGCCTAGTATTCCAGTTTGTCTAGGTAAGAAGGTTTATCCATTCTTCCGCTACTCATGTAGTTTGTTTACTGCTTCTTATTCAGCATAGTGCTGTGATAAGCATGGTGGTGCATTTATCTCTTCATGCTACAACTTATACTTTTTTAGGGGTATAGCTAGAAAGTGAGTTGGTTAAAAGAAAAACAAACAAACTCTCACTGTTGTGGAACCAATGCTGACTCTGATATACCCCTGTGGGTTTCTGAGACTATAGCCCAACACAGTAACCCCTACTGCACTCTGACTCCTTAGGGGTCAGATAGAATTTCTCTGTTTGAGGTCGCACCCTGTCACTTTCTATAGTTTCTACACTTTCTTACCAGCTGTGCATGAAGGTCCTGATGTCTGAACCTTCTCCAGCACTTTTTGTTATTTTAATTTTTTATCTTTGCTATCAATGAGGGTGTAGATTGGTATATTGTAATTACTTTTATTTGAATTTCTTAGATGATTAGTGATCACTAAAATTTTTTCATATATTTGTTGGCTCCCTGAATGTCTTCTTTGATGAATTTCTTCCTTTTTTGTTCTCTGTCTATGACCTCTACACATGTTTAAAATTGTATTATTCATTCTTTCCTTGTTGAGGTGCTACAGTTTAGTATAGATTTTGGAGTTTAAACTTTTGTCTGTTGTATCAGTGTCACCTTTTCCCTATATTTAAGGATTCTCCTTTTACTATTCTTTTTTGGACTTTTTGACCCTTTTTAAAAATGTTACTCTTTTGATGAAAATTTTGATACATAGAACTATCTTACTTTTAGAAGGTCTCAGTCATCTATTTTGGGTTTTGTTATAATCCGTAGTGTATTTACACCCCATATTAGGACTTCTAAGTTTGTCCTTATGTTCTTATTAACAAACTTAAAAATTTAAGATTTACCTTTAAGTCTTTAATCCATCTTGAGTCCACTTTTTGTATATGCCACATGTGTGGATCCTGGTTCATTCATTTGAAGATGGAAATCCCATTTTGCCAGTGCCATTTATTGAAGGGCCCGTCTTTTCCCTCATTTGACATACTTTCCAACCTTTGTTAAAGGTTAAATGATTTTTGTCAATGATCATTTATCTGTAGGTAGATGAATTTCTTTGAGGTTCCCTATTCTACTAAATTAGTCAATGAATCTATTGTTGGACGATTACCAGCTAACACTGCAGCTATATAATAGCTATTGACACCAGCTCAGGAAGTGACATGCCTTCCACTGTGTTCTTCTTAAGCAACGAGTTGCTTATCCTGAATTCTTTCTTCTCCATATGAAGTTGGTGATTAATTTTTCCATTTCTTTAAAGAATACTGTGGGTTCTGGATTGGAAGAGTGTTGTACTAGAAACTGCTTTGAATAGTATTGACATTCTTACAATGCTGTTATAACCTTGAATATGAGAGGTCCTTTCATTTATCTACGTCTCTTTTGGTAATATTTTGTAGTTTCTTAGCACATGTCTTTTGTTTCTCTTGTTTTATTCTCTAGATTTATTCCTAAGTATCATATATTTTGTGTAGCTCTAGTAAATTGCATTACTATCTCATTTTCACTCCAAAATTGCAAGAATGTTTGTTTTCTTTACATTGAGTTGTAATCCACGTGGAAGACTGCAGTGCTGGATCTTCATCTGAAAGTGATTGAAGTCTTTCTCTGTCTTGGAAGAAGTACAGTCAGAAAGTTTTTAAGAAGTAAAGATGGAAAGATTTTGTCTCATGTCCTTTGCATCCCTAGAAGAAGACATCATGCTTGGTACAATAGAAGAATAGTCAAAAAATAATAAAGAGACAGAGAGAGAGAGAGAGAGAGAGAGAGAGAGAGAGAGAGACTCTAAGTTTGATGGATGGACATAGTGACTGCAACAATTGGCTCAAACACAAGAATAATTGAGAGGCTGGTGCCAGGCAAGGCAATATTTTGTTCTGTTATACATAGAGTGGCTTTGGGTCAGCTGACTCAACAGCACTTAACAACAATTATGTTCATCTTTTGGATATATTTGTTTTTGTTGTTGTAAGGTTTCTAGTTTTTTTCTTTTTTTCCCATAGCTCTCTCCATCTTGCTCTATATTTATTGAAAGTACTGAAACATCATTCTTCTGAAATCTTTTTCTGGTAGCGCCAATGCCTTGTATTTCAGGAAGATCCCTTGCTCTCTCTATTGGGCTCCTGTTTGTGCCAGCTTTTCCTTCATTGTATGGATGAGAACTTTGTCTAGGATATCTTGATGCAGCTCTTATGAGTAAGAGGGTGGGAGAGTTAGAAGGGATAAGTGACTCTGTCAAAGTGATATTAGAATGAAAACAATAACCTATTTGGTTATTGTTCTATTTGGGTGGATTCTCCCTAACCTAGCCCCAGAGAACAGTGAGCAGTATGTAACTGGAGTGCCTTTCGAACAAGTTGGGAAGGTTCTCCACTAGCTTAGAGAAGTTTCAGGGTTTTTGCAGATGGAAACCCTTTCATGAAGTTTGGTGTGTGAGAGAAAAAGAAAATGTCCTTGCCTCATGTCAGAGGCAGCAACCAAGCTGTGAGAGATAGCCATCTCCTGATTGACAACCCCACCAGTTTCACTTTGGGTAAAGTAGAGAAACAAATTCATAGACACACATATGGATATAAAAGTACTGTTTACATACAAGAGGAATAGGACATTAAAAAAGCATCCCAACCCAGTCCAGTTCAAATTCATAAGTTTGATAGTTGCCCATATGTCCCATACTAGAATATAACATCTCCTTCCGACTCACAAAATCACAGGCCAGTGGGTGCAGAATCCTGACACTGACAGGGGTCTCCCCATGGCTCCTCACTTCCAGGGCTCAGGGTCCATCAACAGCATCCACTAGTGGAAGAAGCATCTCAGTGCTGGTAGGAATCTCCAGGTGGCTTCACCAGCTTCAGAGGCCTGGTTCCATCAGGGTAAGGCCATGTGGCTTCTCCTCCAGCTCCTTCAGCTTTTTGCATGCTGCCATCTTGCCTTGTATGTAATTCATCGTCTCTGAGACTAACTCCCAACAACTGGGGAGATAGCTTCTGATCTCCATGAGGGAAATATCATGAGATTTCCCAGAAGTCTCAGGAGAAAGTCATGCCCACACGGAGGCCTCATTGGCTACTAAATGGCTATTTCTAGATCAACAGGCTATACTCAACCCCTACAGCTCAATCATGAAATTAACATAAGCACATGACCACCACACACTTCTATGGGGAGTAAAGATACAAAAAGAAATGGAGCATGTCCCATGTAAACTCTATAGACCTCATCCACTGGTGACAGTCTAGGCCTGTGCCAGGTCCCCTGGAAGAACAGTGCTCAGAACCCTGGGGAGACAAGGCTGGTTTGACTCTTATTCTGTGCTACTGGTAGGCAGGGTTGTGGCTTCCCAGTGAATTTTTCCCCTTCTTCCATTCGAATCCGCAGCCTTGAGTGAAAGGAGGATTTGAAATTTCCTTATATTGGTGCACTTAGCTTTTTATCTTTTTCTTCTGAGCTCCCTGACCCCTAGTTTCTCTTCCATGTCACTTTTCTCTAGTTGTTGCAGAGAAATTCAGTAATGCAGTTGACCATGTGGCCATATTAGTTGGTCTCTTTCCTACCTATCTGATGCCTCTGTTCTGGAACCCCAGTGCTTCCCTCCAGTCTCTGGCATCCCGAGATTTAAGATAGTCCAGGTTATTATTATTTTTTAATGTTAATGAACCAAGCCTTAAATTTGCAAGTATTGTTGATAGGCACTATGCTTTCTATTAGCCTATCAATGCACAAAATCTTAGGATTTAATTAATATTTTGGGCTGGGATTTATAGGAAAGCAAAACCAGGAAAACCTATAAATGTATCCTAGTAGAAATGTTTATATTTTAGAAAGTAATTTAGAAAGACAGCTCACACAACTGCAGAGAGAGAGAGAGAGAGAGCGCAAGCCTAGTCACTTTCATGGGTTAGTTGTTGGGCTGAAAGCCCTTCCAACCCTTGTTGCTATCTGACCCATGAGCCAAAGAAACAGGAGGTAGGAGAGCAAGATATAATAAAGCATGCTGGGCCTGGTGGTGCAACATGATAATGCAAAGCATAGTGGAACCTTGCAATGTGGTGATGTGAGGCAGTGGGCCTTGATGGAATGGGGAGGCATGGCTATAGGCTGTGGTGTGGTGTGTTAATACATAGTGGGAGGATCTGCAGAGTAGTGTGGTGACTTAAGGTAGCTTGACCAGGCAATGTGGTGTGGCAAGGTAATGTAGTGGGACACATCATAGTCCAGGCGAGAAGGGAAGTAAAAGAATGGCCAGCACTCCATGGAGTCTTCTTATACCAAAGCCATATTCCAAAGGTGGCATCACCAGGTTGCAACCTGATTGATGGGCTTTTACTCATATTTTTTTAAAGGTGCCAACTTGACACAGAAATCTAACCATCAAAATTAGCCCTTGTATTCTTAAAAATTAAAATATGTGCTCATTTTGTGAAATCTCATAAAGAAGAAATGTAATCAATATATAGCATAACACAAATGTCAGAATACATTGTCTATATTATTAGAACACCATTTAGCTTTCTGTGACTAATGTGTTATTGGGGTCAAGACTTGATGAAATGGCGTAAGTGGTTGAGTGCGAGACTATGGCCCACAGGCTTGGTGGTTCAAATCCAGCAGCTGCTCTCCAGGAGCAAGGTTGGGTAGCTCCCACGACCACCAGAAGGCAGTGATGCCCACCCCCCAAAACAAACAAACGAACAAAAGAAAATGGCAAAATAAAAATAGACACATAATTTTAATCCCAAACAAATATGAATTAGTATTCAAATGATATGGTATCAGAGAATAGCAGTGATTAATTTTTACTTTTCTGATTTTTTTAAAATGTGGAATGTCAAATGGGCCAGTATTTTCCAAAGTGGAGTATACCACCCATTAGGGGTTCTGGGATGATTAAGGGGCACTACAAAAGCAGATACCTCTCTTTTTATCTTAGATTATGGGTGTGGCAGTCCCCTAACCTGGTGCCAGTTTGAGGATTAAGAGTGTAGGAAAAAAAGAAAGAAAGAAAAAGAAAGAAAGAAAAGAGTGTAGGGGTGGAGTTTAGCTTGTCAATCTGGAGATAGTTGATGAGACCTCTGTGTGGACACGGCCTTCTGAGAATTCTGTGAAATCTGGTACTTCCTTCTTGGGGACAGGAGACACTATCTCTCTCAGTTCATTCCCTTGGGGACACTCAACTGACAAGGTTGGCTCCCTGCAATACATCCCTGAGGAGAAGCCACATGGACCTACCCTGATGTACCCAGATACCTGGACCTATAGAAGCCACGTGGAGGCTCCTGCCAGCACCAAGATGCTTATACCATCACTGGATGAAAAGATTTTCTACCCACTGGCTTGTGATCATTCTACATTTGGCATCATTGCAAGTGTTTCATGAGTCTGAAGAGGACTTTACAGATTGATTTCAGACATATGGACTAATATCAGACTTAAGACTTTGGACTGGACTGGGTTGAGATTTTTTTTAATGTGCAATTAACCTTTGTATAAAACTCTCTCTTACATACATATGTGTGTTTATGAATTTGTTTCTCTAGTCTACTTAGACTAACACATGGGCGATTGTAAAAAGTTTATGTTTGCCAAGGCAGCACATTTTTTTTCCTTTTATGAAAAGGAAGGCCAAATAGTTTGGGAACCTATACACTGGGCTTGGAAGAATAGAATTGTGACTGGCACATTGAATTGCTAATGTATTGTCCCATAGGTAAGACAAGGAATTTTGATAAAATTCAGAATATGAAAACTTTGAAAGTCAAGTGGTTGAACTTTGTGTTTCAGCCATCACCTAAGATTCTTAAAATAGTTTTATTGGCATATACTTCACACATCACTTTAAGCACTCAATCATATTAAGAAGAGCTGTGCAGTCATCACTGTAACCAATTTCAGAACATTTGTTTCTCATACTCATTGTTGTTAGCTTCTCCCTTGCTCCCACATCCCCTGCCATGCCCTTTGGTAATCTCCAATCTGCTTACTGACTTCTTAGAGGTACTATTATGGATTCAAAAATTTGCAGAAAATTATAATAAGTACAACCAGGAAAAAAAATAAAAAGTCAACAAAGACTATGCAAAAATCTCTAAAAACCTCAATCAAAAAGGAAGTCGAAAATATTCAAAACTTAAAAAAAAAACTAAAAATGAGTCAAAAAGGAAATCAAATGAGAAGATAACTTAACATTTTAAGCTAACTACCACTGTCATAATAGACCACAGTGTTCTCTGTCTGAGAGTGAGGACATTCATATCCCTAGACTATGTTCAGAGGGGACTTGCCAGAGACTTAGTCCATGGGGAGATCTTGCAAATAGATTTTGGTCCCCCAATGTCATTCATAGCCTTCTGCAAACCTGGTGTTCATGATTTAAGCTCTGACAATATTCACTCTTTGGGATCCAGATTTTATTATTTATGATCCTTGGATGACACAGACTGGTGTGTTTCTTCCATGTGGACTTAACTGAAGCCTCACTTAGAGGGGTGCTTGTTTGAGGAAAAGTCAAGACCCCAGACACTATTTTTCTGATAAATGGGTCCCACCTAGTTTCTTCACCACATTTTGCTGTTCCTGTCGTATTTTCAGTGATCTCTTCATGAGGACATCAAGCAGGCTATGGAATTAAAACTAATTATTTTTATTGTGAATAGGATTAATTGTGAGCCCCAAGTTCATTCAAAGATCTTTAATTTATATTTGTTTATATTTAGTTTATATATGTCTCTTTGAAGACATCCTTGTCATTTCATTATAAAGATCATTATAGATCATCTACCTGGGATATAAAATGATTCTGCTACTAGTGTCATTAATTTAGCCAATGGTATAGAATTTAAAACACTGTTGAGAAAAGGGAATTGTATGTGCATATGCTATCTTTTCAGGCAATAATATATGTAGTGTTCACATGTACTGCTTGAACTTTTAGGTAACTGGAAAATATTTACAAAAATAACAATGGGAGTTTCCCCTAAGATTGAAAGACTAGGTAGAACAGAGTTTAGGACTAGAATGATGTGGGGATATAGTTGAAAAGGATAAGGTTAAAGGTGATGCTGAATCTTCAAAAAGATTAATGTAATTAATAAAAGAATAAACAGAGGAAGAGGTACACTTTTGTGAATCAGATAATGAAAATTTGTGCACTTGTTCAATTAATGGACCATAAATTAATTGAAGTAGGAAAGTAAGAAACTAAAAACAAACAAAAATAGATTCTCTAGGAATAGTGATGAAGCGAAATAAGTTGGTGTGACTCTTGTATTTGTAGTCTTTTTGCCCTGTGCTGTGTCAGAGCAGAAGCCAAAGAGGTGCAGCACTGCACATGTGAAAACTTCTAGCCCACAAAATAAGTCAATGGGAGGATGCTGGCATGCAGACTTCAGCTCCCTCTGGGACGCTAACATTTATAACAGTTGCCCACATGGAAGAGAGTCCAAAGGCTGCAAGACTGAGATGTAGAGAACCAGAGGCTGCCTTTCTGGTCACATACATGCCCCCAGCTCATCCCCTTCCTGTTATGCTTATGCCTATTGTACATCCCTTTCCTGGATGTACAGGCGACACCTGTTGTGTCACCCCTTACTTGTGATTTGGTGCTACCTGTAATCAGGCTCCTGAAATAGATATAAACCTTGGTTAACAATAATTTTTCTCTCTCTGGGTCTCTCTCCACGTGGACCACCAAGGGAGGCTGAGGTGAGCGTGCTCCCATGAAATGTGTCTGATGCTATTATTTCTATCTCTCATCATTTTATGACTTTACTATAATTTTTTACTTATTATCACTGTACAATTGCACCTACCAGATCTGTGATGACGTTAGAAGCAGGTTCCCTGACAATCGAGGCACTAGGAACAAAAGAACTGAAACTTTGATGTTTTATCATTCCAACTTCTTGCAATGTATTAACTTCCATTATGCCATTGTCATGAGATTCCATCAATTCAGCTGTGACCCATAGAAACCTTATGCATACACAACCCATCCTGTGCCATCCCCAAAATTGTTCCCATGCCTCGACCCACTGATGCAGTCACTGTGTCAATCCATCTCATCATGGGCCTTCCTCTTTTTCCTTGTTCCTCCTCTCTGTGAAGCATGATGTCCTTTATGTCCAGTGTGTATGATGAAGTTTTGTCATTCTTGTCTCTAAGGAGGCACTCTAGTTTTACTTTTTCCAATATAGGTCTGTTTGTCCCTTTAGCAATCCATGGTATTTTCCAATATTCTTGTCTCCCACCACAATTTAAATGCATCTAAGGTCTTCCTTATTCAATATCCAACTTTCACATGTATGTTTTGCAATGGAGTGTGCCATGGCTTGGGTCAGGTGCACCTTAGTCCTCAAAAGAACTCCCTTGCTCTTCAATACTCTAAAAAGACTATTGAATGTAGCAGGGAAATAGGGTAGAGTAGGAGGGGTAGTTGTTTTCAGAATAAGATAAAGGAATTTAGAGGGTTTAGTTATGTCTAACCTCTGCCACGTGGGAATCAACCTTGAGCTGGTGTGAAGGTAAATGCTCCTCTCTTTTACAGGTGTACAGACATTGCCCACACACCATTCCGTGAGGAACATAAATATGACAGTTTTATTTAGTCTATGAGTTGATTGTGTTCGTCTTTTTGCCTTTCCTCCACTAGATTATGTGGTTTGTAGATTAGATTCAACGACTACACCCCTCCCCCCAAGGAAACCAAGTTCACTGCCATCAAGTCAATGCTGACTCCTCATAAACCCTGAGTGGGTTTCCTAGACTGTAACTGAACTGTTTACAGGAGAAGAGACCCCAGTCTTTCTCCTGTGGAGCTGTTGGTGGTTTTAAATTGCCAATCATATGGGTCAAAACTCAACACATAACCACTACATACACACATACACACACTTACTTTATTAAGAACTATAGGAAGGGCTACTCAGATTTGGAAATGACTCAATGGCACAGGACAATATCTGTGCTTGGCACAGAACTTGATTCTGCGCTTTCAAGAACAGGTTAGTTTTTGTTTTTCTAATGGCACTACATCGACTCTGGTCCTGAGAATGATTTATATCCTTCCTAGATAGAATTCCACTCTCATTACATTCAGTTGTTTCTCTGAGTTTTGTTAACTATCATCTTTCATTTGATGGCTGGGGCAAACTGATACAGAATATGCACAAGTCACCATGGCATCTAGTGACTGTTTACATAAGCAAGTGGAGGGGAAGTTTTACTGATCTATTTTCCTGCATCTTTGTAGATCTGTGCTTTGCTCATTCAGACTAGTACACAAGTACATTTGCAAGTCTAACATTTATAGGATATGCAAAGCCTGGTATTTGAGTTTTAGTGCCCCCTGCTGGGAGATGAAATAGACTATAGATGTGCTTTCCTAGAAGGCGGGAGGGGGGGGTGGGAAGGGGGAAAATAGTAGGATCAGGTTTCTGAGCTAATAATTAAAGGTTTGTTATTCATTTAAACAAATATAAAAGTGTATAAATATAGTTACATTTAACTATGATTCAAAAGAATATGTTTATCTAAAATATCAAGCATTATCTAGTATGTTAATTCAGTTTATAAAAATTATCATAAATTTCAATAGCACAGTGAACTACAATAACATGTACTACTGTATATCTAACATGTATACTTATGTATCATTTGAACTTGAAAAAGTCACATCATAGTTTTCAAGTCTTTGTGTTTTTCATAGATAGTTTGATGCAAAAATTGCCGATTTTAAAAAAGTTATGTGCTCTAGTTTAGGATGTGGATTTATATTTACCATATTAATGAATATTTCTTCTTGACATCTAATAATTTGTGCTTTACAGAAAATGAGTCATTTAAACTCACGCTTTCCAAAAAATAAAGCTTACAGTTTTCCATTATGCTTACAAAAGTTATGCATGCTTATTAGTGTAAATAAAAGACTGTAGAAAAATCATAGCCTCACTATAATAAACTGTGCTAAATTTGTTCTGTATTTCATTTTAGTATACTTATGCATATTTTGCATAATTAAGACAAATGAAATAGCAATTTTGAGTAACATCTTACCTTTTAAAGTTATGTCATAAAGTTTGTAATCTTAAAGATTTCTTTCCTCAGCATAGTACTTGCTTGCTTTTCTCCTTTATTCTCTTAAAAATTTAACTCAACCATAATGCCAGCCTGAGATTTTTTTTTATCATTATACACTATAGACTATCTCTCACCAGACCCTGCCTCATCTTTATTTATCTGAAATGACCATGTCATTATCATTCTCTTTGATTAACAGAATTGCCAGAAGAAACTCCCCAGTTTTGTCTGTGTAAACTATCTGTCCTTTACCACAGTCCAAATTAGGGTCAGAAGTTGTTCAAGGAAGAAGTCTGTCCCGTAGGGTCACTGTGAGTCAGAATCAAGTAATGGCAATGGGTTTGGTCCCAAGATTTGAAAGCAACTAGGATTGCTAATCCAGCTGCTTTAGGGAGT
>PVJH01042802.1:0-14023 GCA_004026705.1 Nesogale talazaci | reverse complement strand
CTCAGAAATGCATGATGCAGTAGTGGATGGACAGATGACAAACAAATCGAAGCAGACAGAGAGAGGGTGAGTTAGCTGGGAGGAAAAGTGAGACAGGAAAGAACAGTCGGGTCGGGGGATGTCAGGGGACTGGCATGTATGCCCATGTGTCAGAGCAGTACTCTCAGTGGGAAGGACTCTTCTGAGTGATGCCCTGAAGTGCATAGTGAAGATGATGCCTCTCGTGGGGGGCGGGGGGCACTCAGGGGAAGACCCCCAAGCCTGATGCAGAACAGGTTCACTGAGTCTGAGAGTGAGAGAAGAGGGGTGGGAGGTGAGGCCAGGAAGCAAGACCAATACGGGGCAGGTGAGACAGGGTCTTGTAAGGTGTGCCTTACATACTGGGGTGTTGGCTAAAGCGGGTCTTGGGTAACCACCCATGACTCTTTTTTAGAATCTCCCCCTGCCACCCATGCCAGGCACCACTCGAGATGACAAAGAATAACTGCTGATCTCCACCAACCACACGTGGCCACCATGCCCTGGAAATGTGCTGGTCTAAATGGCGATGTGCCGCCGGTGCGGAAGATCCTCGTGGTGCAAAGATCCGGACGGAAGAGGAAGGTGGAATAGATTCATGGTTTTTATATTGATCACATGTCGAAATGACCGTGTCTCGGGTACATTGGCTTAAATAGATTTTTGAAATTGATTCCATTTGCTTGTTTTCACTTTTAAAAACGGAGTTACAGGTGCAGAGGTGTCATCGAGCTGATTCTGAGGGTTTGCCGCTCTACAGGACAGAGTGGAAACACCCCACTGGGCTTCCCGGGCTGACATCTTTATAGACACAGATGGCCAGGTCTTGTCTCACGTGGAGTGATTGGTGCACTCAAACCACCAACCTTTCCCTTAGCAGCCAACTACTTAAGCAGAACGCCACATCACTATGGCCATTAACCAAAAGAAAAGGGGGGGGGGCAACCATTAACAAACAAACAAACAAGTCCTGCCCTGGTGGGTAGTATTGCACTGCTAACAGCTTTCTCCTTCCATGAAGTGTTACAGTCTCAGAATCTGGGGGACAGCTCTACCCTGCCCTAAAGGGCTGATGGGAATGGACTTGATGGTGGTGTGTGGGACAAAAAGAAAAGACAACCCATCAAGCCAATTCTGACTCATCGTGCTCCTACCAGAAGCAGCCGATGGGTTGGCCTTGCTTCACAGACCTTGAGGTGAGCACCCCTAGGCCTCCCTCACAGCGCCACTGCCTACGGAATGCACGCTGCAGTTCTATGAGGCAGCACTGCCTTAAGACCTCACTGCGTGAAGTGGGACCCCAGGCCAGCAACAGCCCTCCGCCTCAGCTGGGTACTTTTAAGAAATACAGGATCTCGGGCCGACTCCACTCACCCACTGCCATCCAGTGGATTCCACCTCAGCGCGGGTTCCAAGGCTTTGTGGATCTTAAAGAAGCAGACAGCCCTGTCTTTCTCCCGAAACCCCAGACTCTGAGCTCTTCTAAGCCCCTGCATTTTATTGATATTTTCATCTGTTCTGGATTGGACAGATGTCCAGAATGAGGTTTGTCATCAATTGACAATTCAACTTTTTTGAAATGCGAAAAACCACTCATACATTTGGGTTTTTCCCATAGCGCTGTCCTTGTAAACTGTGTTCAACATCACATTTTCCACAGAATTTTTCCCAAGCAGGAAACATCTCACAGCCACATGCTGTTCTCTTAAATCAGTCATCACATAAAATGAGGTTCCAGAGAAACTGATTGTGGTGGTCATGTGTTAATTTCATGATTAAGATATAGGGGTGGAGTCTAGCCTCTTAAGTTGGAGGTAGCCATTGAGTAGCCAATGAGGCCTCTGTTGTGGGCATGGCTTTCTCCTGTGACTTCTGGGAAATTTCGTGATATTTCCCTGATGGAGATGAGACGCTATCTCCCCAGTTGTTGGGAGTTAGTTTCAGAGACAACGAACTATGGACAAAACAAGATGGCAGTGTCTGAGGAGCTGGACCAGCTGGAGGAGAAGCCACACGGCCTTACCCCGATAGAGCCAGATCTCTGAAGCTGGAGAAGCCACATGGAGACCTCTGCCAGCGCTGAGTTGCTTCTGCCACCACTGGATGCTGTTGATGGACCCTGAGGCCTGGAAGTGAGGAGCCCTGGAAGTGAGGAGCCATGGAGAGACCCCCGCCAGCACCAGGACTGTGCACCCACTGACCTGTGACTTCGTGAGTCGGAAGGAGACGTTATAGACTGATATCAGGCATATGGGCTAATATCGGACTTATGACTTTGAACCGGACTGGGTTGGGATGCTTTCTTAATGTCCTCTTGTATATAAACCATACCCTTATATCCTTATGCATGTCTATGTATTTGTTTCTCTTGTTTACCCAGATTAACACACTGATTTTATGGAAAAAAAAATCACTGTGACCAGAAAGACTTTCCAGGTGATGCCACTGAGTGCACTAACTCAGAGCATGTTGCTTGATGCCAACAGCTGAATTTTAACAAGAACCCCAGGCAAGGTTGGAGGGCATTTGTCAGAGCTGTCTACAGAGGAGGAGAGGGGTGGGACATGGTGGGGTGGAAAGGGCGAGTGTTTCCCCAACGGGAAACTCTGTCTCCTTGGGGAGATCCAGCACCAGTAGCTACAGTGGAGGCTGCAGCCTGGAATTCACATCCCAGCCCAGGGAGTTTTCTCTCTTTGATCCTAATGATTGACATCCTGGGTTTTCTGGCAAGAGATGATGAACCCTCTGAAAATCTTTGTGTCACATCCTGGTGGGGACCTTGGTCTGGCCACTAAATGTAGCCTCCTCACTTCCAACCCAACGCACCTTGCGACTATTTAACTTGGCATCAGATTTCCAGCAAATTGTGACAATTCTAAGAGTCTGTGGGTCCATTTGCTCGTTTGTTTCATGCAGAGGCCAGCTATGAATGGGTCCAGCTCTGAGAATTCACTGGACACAAGAAGTGAGACACATTGGATTGATCACGTGTTCTTCGTATGCCTGATGTAGATCCCACACTTGGCAAGTTTCGTACTAAAGCTTACCACATACTAAAGGAATGCTTCACCACCACAGGCTGGCTGCCTAAATGGCGAGCTTTAAATTTCCGCATGGTCAGCCCACGTTAATCTGTGTGTTGATTATCTGTGTGTCTGCCTATCTAACAATATCCCTGGCAAGGAGTTACAACTCGTGACTGACTTGCTAATTTGATATATAGATCTATGCCTCCCTGCAGATTTCACCTCACACACACGTGCCCACATTCACACATTCAGATGGAGAGTGGAGTTTGCGAAGAGATGAAATCGCATCTATTGCTGAGTCTGTCTTTCATTAATTCCTATGCCTATATTGCTGCCTGGTAGTGGGTGAATTATTATGCAGTCAAAAGACACAGAGGGGAAGCTTGTAGGAGGAAATAGGGGTGGAGACGGTGCTTGAGATAGGGAAGGAAGCAGCATGGGAGGATTAAATAGTTATGTGCTGTGATTGAAAGTGATTCCTGTCTGTGCCCTGAATTCAATGTTGGTTCTTTCAAGTGGACTGTTTTAAATTCAAGTTCCAGCTTTGCCTCTTACTGGTTGAGAAAACCCAACTAATTCATTTCTTCTCCATGAGTCCCAGTTTAAGTCTCAGTTTACACACTTGTAAAATGGGACGAACAAGACTTACCTGGTGTGTGTGTGTGTGTGTGTGTGTGTGTGTGTGCGTCCGTGTGTGAAGGATTAAAAGTAGAAAATGGCCTCCGTGGGTTCGCCTCACCTGGTTCACATGCTTAGCTGTTACGAATGGTCAGAATTTCATGTCCACCCTGAATGCGCCACAGAAGGCAGACCTGGTGATTTCCTTCCCAGAAACTCGAGGAGCCCAGTTCTGCTCTGACACATGGGGACTCCTCATGAGTTGGCATCGACTTGAAAGTACCAGCTCATGTAAAAGAGTAGGTCATGTCTTCGTTGATCTGATTGTCTTTCCTTCTGTCCTCCCTCCTCCAGTTGTAGCTGAGATGTTTCCCACAAGCAATTCCAGGCCCTAGGTGCGCAGCGATTGTGGCCCGACGGATGCAGTGAAGGCATCTTCATGGACGTCTCTTGCTTTCCTTGCATTGCCGCTCAGTATCCGTAACAGAGAATGCAGTGCAGGTCTAGTTGTAAACAAGACGAGCAGCAGGAGGGATAGACCCTCCACTTGGCAGGGACTGGCCACAGAGAAGCTGAAGCACCGCCGTGGAACTTTGTCAGATCCTGGAAACCTCCTGAGCAGCTGCAGAACACAGTTGAACACCGAGACGGAAGCTGGGCAGGCAGACTCTCAACAGATAACGGAGGCAAAGTTACCTTCACAAAGTCAAGTCAACCCTAATGACGTAGACGGAGGAAAGTCTTTGATACCTTTCCTCACTGAGGGGGCAGGACTGTATGAGAAGAATATGAGAAGCAGCAGCTGCAAACATCTATGTGTACTTGGAATTTGCAAAGTATGAAGTATGAATCTAGGGAAATTGGGAGTCATCAAAAATTAAATGGAATGCATGAAAATTGATATCCTAGGCATTAGTGAACTGAAATGAGCTGGTGCTGGCCACTTTGAATCAGTCGGTCATATGAATTCCATGCTGGGAGTGACAGAGTCAAGACAAATGGTATCACATTCATCATCACAAAGATAGCATCTGTGGGAAGAAACTTATTGGAAGCAGCTAAAATGAGGCAGGGACTGATTGTGGAACAGGGCATCAATTGCTCATTCGTAAGTTCAGATTGAAGCTGCAGAAAATTAAAAGTCAAAATATGACCTTGAGTACATCCCATTTGACACATTGAATACTAATTACAGAAGACCCGATGAGCTGTGGGATAACGCCAAGAACATTTCACATGAGGAGAGCAAAAGGTCTTCATTAGAGCTTTTATACCAACTAGACACTCCAGCTACCCGTGGACTCAGACCTGTCAATCAGGTCACAGCCTGATGGTGCTTCCTTGGGGGTGTGGCCTTCATATAAGGAGGATCTCGGGGAGAGAGAAGGTTTCCCTTCCCCCTTTCTCCCCCTTTACCTGCCAGCCTCCTGGCCACTCTGAGAACTGCTGGCGTCCTGCCATTTTCCCACTGACTTTGGATCGGCACTACTCTGCACACACCAGCCTCTGATCTTTCTGCATTCTGCGCCGTTGCATGTGGCTGCTTGAGTCTGAAGAAGGACTTATGAACCAGTATTGGACTTATGAACTTAGGCTGGTTTGGGCCGGGGTGTTTCCTGATACACAATGACTTCGTGATATATAATTCCTTCTATTACATGTATGAGTGTTTCTCTAGTCAACTTAGCCTGACACAGTCGTTTAAAGGTCAAGAAAGAAAGATCAAAGTGGATGTCAAAAGAGACTCTGAAACTTGCTCTTCATCACAGAGAGCTAAGATAAAGTGAAAGAGGGAAAACAAACGAAAATATACTAATGAAATGTGTAAAGATCTAGAGTTAGAATGCCAAAAAGGAAGATCACATCAGCATATCTTAAACTGGGAAAAAAATAAAATTCCAGCCTTGAATTGCAATATTGAAAGAGTCTATGGACAAAATGTTGAATAATACAGAAAGCAACCAAAGAAGAGGTAAAGAATATGCAGTCACTGTACCAGAAAGAAATAGTCAACATTCCACCATTTCAAGAGGTAGTGTATGATAGAAAACCAATGGTACTAAAGGAAGAAGTCCAAGCTTTACTGAAGGCATTAGTCAAAAGCAAAGCCTAGGAATTGATAGAATACCGATTGAAATGCTTCAACAAGTTGGTGAAGTACTGGAAACACTCACTTGTCTATGCTAAGAGAAACCTGGTCAACGGACTGGAAAAGATCCCCATTTGTACTCATTCCAGAGAAAGGTGACCCAACAGAATTTGAAAATACTAGAGCAGTATCATTAATACTACATGCAAGTAGAAGTTTGTTGAAGATAATTCAAAAATAGTAATATATCTACAAGTGACTGCCAGAAACTCAAGGTAATTTCTGAAGAGGACATGACATGAGTCCCATCAGATGGATCTTGGCTCAAAGCAGCGAATATCAGAAAGAAGTCTACTTGTGTTTTACTGACTATGAAAAGATATGTGACTGTGTGAATCATAACAAACTATGAATGGCCTTAGGAGAATGGGAATTGCAGAACACATCATCGTGCTCATGCAGAACCTGTCTATGAATCAAGAGTCAGGTATGAAAGCAAAACAGAGGAATACTGCATGGTTTTAAAGCAAAAAAGGTGAATCAGAGTTGTGTCGTCTCACCATACTTGCTCGATCTGTATGCCGAGCAAATAATCAGAGAAGCAGAACTGTATGAAGAAAAATGCAGCATTGGGATTGGAAGAAGGCTTAATAAAAACCTTTGATCTGTGGGGTCTGCTCCAATCCCAGCTACATGGGTCCCCCTCCCCAGAAGAATGCACTACAGAGGACAACAGTGAAGATACAACCTGGGGAGAGGGGAGGGTCTGCTCAGAACACATGAGAGTAAACTAAGAGGGAAGGAGAGAACTACATTCTGGCCCACCGATTCCTGAAGATAATACCCCTGCTTGGGGCAATCATGCACACAGAGGCGAATAGGGCCAGCCCCAGGATGAGACAGGGCATCCCCTTGTGTACACATAGTGCTACAGAAGAAGATACTGGAGACAGAGTGTGGGAATCGTGCCCAGTCTGATACCAACCCCAGGGCCAAACACAAAGGAAATGCAACAGAGCAGCAAGAGAAGCAAAGGAATGAAGGCCCTGAGGAATCCAGAAAATAGACTTCAGGGACAGGGCTTGGTACATCGTCAGACTCAATCAGAAAATATCCATAAAGGTCAACAGACAGACCTAGAACTATTTTTAGTGCTCTCCCTTCCCCCCCCCCCACCCCCATTTGTCTATATAAGATAGGCAGAATAAACAATTCCGAAGAGAAAACAATAGAAGCAATGGTCCCAGGGGAACATGGGAGAAGGGAGATAGGTGAAAAGGAGAGGGGGGGCGGGCAGCAAATCCAGGGGCAGGGGAACAACAAGTGATCTAAAATCGATGATGATGAGGGCGTGGAAAGCCTGGTGGAGTTTGATCAAGCACAATGTAGCTCAGAAGAATGACTGAGAGCCAGATGAAGATCAAATGTGATAGTGGGACAAGAGGAAAATAAAAGAAATAGAGGAAATAACTAGGAGCCAAAAGACATTTATAGAGGTGTAAACGTTGGCAATGCATATGTAAATATATTTATGTACAACAATATTGACGTGGATCTATGTACATATGTTTATATGTTAACTAGTAAGGTAGCAGACAGACATTGGCCCTCTACTCAAGTACTCCCTCAACATAAGAACACTTTGTTCTAAGAACCTGGCAGTCTGTAATGGTCACCTTTCTGGCATGATTGCTGAAGAAAAAAATGGGTGCATAAGCAAAGGTGGTGAAATAAAGCTGATGGTGCCTAGCTATTATAGGATATAGTATCTGGGGTCTTAAAGGTTTGAAATGACCATCTAGCTGGGAAGTAACAGAGTCCACATAGAAGACGCACACCAGCCTATGTACGCACACCAGCCTATGTGATTATGAGGTGTCAGCAGGATCAGGTATCAGACATCAGAAGACCCCAAACAAACAATTATATCGATGTGAACAAGGGGAGGGGGTGTCAGAGTGGATTTCCAAAACCCATCTGTAGACAATTAGACATCCTCTCCCAGAAGGGTCACAAGGGTGCAATGTAGTACTGAAGAAACACAGCATTCCTCTAGTCCAGTGGCTCTCAACCTTCGTAATGCCACAACCCTTTTATAGAGTTCCTCATGTTGTAGTGACTCCCCTCCCCCCAAACACACACCATAAGATCATTTTCATTGCTACTTCATTGCTGTACTTTTGCTACTGCTGTGGATTGAGCTGAGCGACCCCTGTGAAAGGGTCATTGGAACCCCACAGGGGTCGTGACCCACAGGTTGAGAACCACTGCACTAGTTCTTTAATGCTTCCTGTTCCGACCCCGCCCTCACCCCCACTATCATGCCCCCAGTTCTACCTTACAAATCTGGTTAGACCAGAGCACACACAGTGGTACAGATAAGAGTTCTTAACACATGGAATCCAGGACAAATAGATCCCTGAGGAGCAATAAGGAGGTAGGGACACCATGACGGTAGAAGGAAGGTTGAGAAGAGAATTGGGTACCCGATCACAAGGATTAACGCATAACTCCACCGCCATGATAACAAAAAGCAGAAGCAAAGGTGAAGAGAGACAGCAGATGGTGTAAGATATGAAAATAATAATATTTTATAATTTACCAAGTGTTTGTGAGGGTGGCGGAGGCAGGGGGAAGAATGAGGAGCTCAAGTAAAAAGAAAATGTTTTGAAAAGAATGATGGCAACATATGTGCACATGTCCAAAACCCAATGGATGTATGAGTTACTGTAAGAGCGGTAAAAGCCCTAAAAAAAATGATTAAAAACCAAAACAAACCACCCTGTGGTGTGCAGATGATCCAAGTTGCTTGATAAAAGTGAGGAGTACTTATTGATGAAAACACACAGATTGCAACCGTCAGTATAGATTACAACTCACTGTAACAAAGAACACATGAAACAACAACAACAATATATGGTTGATCAAGGATTCACAAGGGGGAGGAGGGAGGGACGCTGATACCAAGGGCTCAAGTAGAAAGAAAATATTTTGGAGATGTTGATGGCAACATATGTGCAAGTGTGCTTAATGCGATTGGATGACAGATCGTCATAAGATTTGTAAGAGCCCCCATGGTTGTTACATAATCTGCCATCAACTTGAGACCAGGAAGAGGGGAGGGGGGAGGAATCAGGTCACAGCGTGATGATGGGGCTGGTGAAGCGTCCTGGAAGTGCCATGGACTGCCAACAGGACAGACAGATCTCTCTTGGGAAAAACACACCGGAATCCTCCTTAGGGTGAGGAGAGACTAGTCTCTGGAAAAGGGCATCGTGTCTGGCAAAACAAAGGGGCCGTGACAAAGAGGAAGCCCTCAGCACGATGAACCGACACTGTGGATACAACCATGGGCTGCGACGTAAGAACCATCGTGCGGATGACACGGTCCTGGGCACTGTCTCTGTCTGTTGTGCAAAGGGTTGCTAGGGGGTGGGAATCAGCTCATCAGCACCATGCCACACAACACCCGTCAAAGAGGGCCCGTTCGACGGCGGAAAGTTTTCACGCAAGCTGAGCATTACAGCGGAGTGCCACGGCTACGATCAGACAATTAGAAGTCCCTGGGTGGCACAATTGGCTAAGCTCTCCTTCATGAATGGAAAAGTTAGCAGTTGAAGAACACCCGCAGCCACCTCAGAAGAGAGATCTGACGCTCTTTCAAGGGCTGCTATCAAAGGGCCATGACCTTTACACCTGGATGGAGGGCAGTCTTATGCTGCCATACACAGACTCTCCATGAGTCAATATTCACTTGATGACAACGTGGTTAGTGTTGATATACTCTCCCTGTGTCCTGTGGGGTTCTGACACCAGAAATCTTTATGGGAATAGAAAGTCACAAGGCCAGTGTGACACAGAGGATTCTGAAATGGCCCTAACTTGGAAACACCGGCAAAAGGTGAACAATTGAGTTGGTTCTTAAAGGTTAAAGGAGACAGTCAGGTATCCACCTTCGGAACACACTTCCCCAGGAACCACTTTCAGAAGGCATGGTAAGGCGTGGAGTCCTGCAAGAATCATCTGTGGGACTTTGGGATGTAGAGGAGAGAGATGAACAGATGAGAAGAGAGGGACTTGGAGAGGAATCCCAGCCAGTTCAGCCCCACGAGGCCAGGTCTCATGTCCATAAATAGGTACGCCATATGGTAGACCAGGAGGTGCCAGAGACGTCTGTGAGCAGGAACGTAATGAAATGAGATTTTTTTTTTTTAAGAAAAAGAAAGTTGCTTGAGAACTATTGAGAAGCAGAAAGAAATCAAAATCAAAACCAAATTTAGTGCCATGGAGTTGATTCTGACTCACAATGACTGGGGGTGGGTAGAACTGTCCCTGTGGGGTTCTGACACCAGAAATCTTTATGGGAATAGAAAGCCTCCTGTTTCCCCCTTGGAGCCTCTCGTGGTTTTGAACTGCTGACCTTGTGGTTAACAGTCCAACCCATAACTGACAACCCCGTCAGGGCTCCTTTAGAGAGGGACCAGTGAGTTTGGGAATCAGCCAGATGGCTGTGCAGTCATCTAGATGTGAGATGTAGCTGATTATAAGCACTCTGGAGGTCACCAGGGAAGACATTTCTGAGTCGCGCTGACAGGACTGAAAGCGGTCTGAGTGTGAGGGATTCTAGAACCAAGTGTAGGTCGACTCTGCGTGTCTTGTTCATGATCCTGATGGACGGTGACAATATTGATTGATTCGAGTACTCTATAGGACAATTCAATCGAGGGGTGGGGGAATGAATGTGGTACTTTGTGGGGGGGGGGAGTTGTCATTGATGTTTATTTGCTTGTATTACAAATATTGATGCCTCATAGTCCTATTTTTACATATTTTGTTTTGTTTAACATCCTTATCACCCACAAAAATTCATCTGTCTGGTGTATGGCTTGGGCATTGGAATCTTAATTTTTTAAATTGTTAAATGATTCTAAGGAAAAGCCAAATTGAAAACCACTGTTTTAAAGGGAAAGAGGAAGTGAATTGAAAACAGAAGTCTCAGAAACCACTCGATTTAAAACGCAGATTAAAAAAAAATCCATTAATTATGTATTCAAAATTTGGCCCTAGGCTCTGGGTATGAGGGAGTGAGCCCAGGCCCTGTCTCTCCCACTGAATATAGCTAGATCCTGTGCAGAACGTGTGGATCAGCAATCCGAGACCTCTGACAAGGAACTGCTTAGATAAATTGGGAGGGACGATTAGAATTCGGAATGCCACTGAACCAGTGATGAGTTAATCATGTTTCAACTTCAATATTCTTCACTCTTCACAAAATATAGGTTGACAGAAACGTGGACGAAGGGAGACTGTGGTTGGTGTAAGACATGAAAATAATAATAAGCTATCATTTAACAAAGGGTCACGAGGGTGGGAGAATGGGGACGGGGAGGAGGGGGGGAGAGGAGCTGCTACCAAGGGTTCAAGTAGAAGAAAATGTTCTAAAAATGATGGCAACTATGTACAAATGCGCTCGATGCAATTGATATATGGATTGTTATAAGAACTCCCAATAAAATGATGTATAAAAAATTTAAAAGAGGAAAGAAGTAAAAATTCTATATATTCTATATAATTATAATATATTATATATTATAATTATATTATATATAATTGTATATTATATATAAAATTATATGTGTGTGTATATCCTGAAACCTGGAAGCAGGTATTCACAAGAACAGCGAGAGCTCTAGGAAACTCATTCTACTTTCTGGTTCAGCTAGCAGAAATGGGGTGCTGTAGCGGTCCAAAGCAACAGGGGACCCCCGTTTTATTTTTTCTTGTCTTCAGGAATTCTGTGGTGGAATAATGGCAGCAACACAATAGCAGAAGAGGTATGAAGGAACCTAACATACTGGTGGAGAAGAACTTGCTGCCCCCAACAGGTAGAGGAAACCCTTGATGCTTTTTCTCCTTCTCTGTCCTCTCCCTAGCATGCCCTGGATGCAGGCATGACCAGGGAAAGTAAGTTGCACCATGGGGCCAATAAAGCCCCAGCAAGCTGGCTGAAGGGCTGGGAAATGGACCCAGGAACCAGGGAGAGGGGAATTCAGAAAAAGTGTTCTGATGAGGTTGTTGATGAATCATCCTCAAGCAGTCCACGTGGGAATGCAACCCTAACTTACCTGCTGGGGACTTCAACAGGCTCATGGAAAGCTTCCATCCTTTTTTAATTCCATCTCTTCGTTTGTGAACTGCCTTGTCTAGAACAACTCTCAGTGTGACCCACAGCAATAGCGTCGCTTGCTCCAGGCTGGAAGGTCCCCCGACTCAAACAGCAACGTGCAAGGGGGAGGGCCGGGGACCTGCTTGGTGTCCCTAATCTGACTTCAGGGTCGAACTGGGAAATGCTGTTTTGGACGAGAGTGCATCACGAACCTCCTCTTGCCACGGACATGCGGGGTGACACTCAGTCTAAGCGCGGCACGCGTGGGAGCAATAAAGCCTTGTCCGCGTGCTTTTGCAGGTGCTTATTTACATAAAATATCGTAACCACGGCTCCAAAGAAAGTCAGTGATACCAGCAGTGAGAACCAGGATAGAGTTTAAGAAAGAAATCGTTGCGAAATTTAAATCAGATCGTCTGATTTGGCAGCTGAATACAACAGGGCTAAGTCGACATGATCAACATTTAAAAAGAAAACAAAACATAGAGGAAGGTGTGACATCATGAACCGTGGAACAAAAAGCCCAGGCCGTGGCAGAGGTTGAGACGGGACAGTTCATTTGAATACATCAGAACCAATTCCAGGGCGATAACACCTGAGACAGATACGCAAGCAGGCAAACAGCCCCCATCATGACTTAAAGACTGGGGAAAATGAATTTATAAGTAACCTGGGGCCTTCAGAACACATTATTTGGTTTTCCGTTATTTCTTCAAGGAAAAAGTATGTTCCATTCTCCCCCTTTCTCGGTATTCAAACCCGAATTTTGAACCTGGTTGCTGCACAACCGCGGGCTGGCGGCGCAAGCTGCGAGACGCACAGATCACCGTGCAGGTCCAGCGCTGGCCACTGGGCGGCGGCCGCAGGGACAGGCTGGCAGGTCACTGCAAAAGTTGCTCTGCCACGGCCACCCGCAGTGCGACCTCCACGCGGCTGGTCCAGGTGAAGACATCACCATTTTCCCTAACACGCAAACAAGGCCTCCTAGCGTAAGATTTCAAATGTTCAGGATACGATACACAATTACGTGTCCGAGGGAGAACTGGGAAAGTCTCCACTTGCAAGGGAAATTAATGAACAGAAACGCATAAAAAGAAGACACCAATTTAAAACAGCTGCTATATATATATGTATGTATGTATATGTGTATATACATATTTATATTTATATTTTAAAATCCTTCAAAAACATAAGTCAAACTTTCTGTAAACAACTGGGAAGAGAACATCCCAGGGAAGATATAAGAAAAATAAAATACTTTTTAGAACTGCAAAACACAATAACTGGGGAAAAAAAATTTTTTTTAATCTCTTATCCTGGTGGTATAAGTGGTTACACGTTGGGCAGCTACCGGCAAGGTGGGCAGTTGGAAGGCAGTTGGGGCCAGCTGTCCTGAGGAAGAAAGATGGGACTTTTCTACTTCCACAGAGATACAGTGCCTGAAACCCACAGGGGCCGTTAGTTCTGCCCTGTCCAACAGGGTGTCTCCAAGCTGGCATCAAATTGATGACGGTAGTGAGGCTTTGGAGTTTTTTATGCCTTGAAGAGCTGAATGGAGAGGACAGAGAATGCAGTCAGCGAACTGGATGATAGATGGATAGAAATTTCCTAAACAGCTGGAATAATAACTATTGAGGAAGGGAATGAACCAGTCCTGCGTTTGAATTGCAAGGTCAGCAGTTCAAATTGACCAGCGGTTCCTCAAGAGAAAGGTGAGGCTTTCTGGTCCCCTGAGGAGCCGTCGCCTTGGCGACCCACAGGGACAGTTCTACTCTGTCTTAAAGGTCACTAGAGTCAGAATTTGCTTGATGGGGTGAGGTTTGGGTTTTTTGGTGCTCTGGGAGGAGAGTGAATATTTTTAAATCAGATTATTTAAAAGCATAGTAAATGAAATAAAATAGTAAAGAATGTTCAAGTAACCTAAATGAATACATAGATTAAAACCAGGGGACAACAAAAAGGGAACAAATAATAAAATGTAAGCTTTAGCCCACAATGTAAGTAATCATATTAAATTTAAATAGTCTAAATAAATCAGTTAAGAGACAAATGGACAGAATGGATTTTTGAAAGACACTAAAATATGTGCTGTTCTATTTTTTT
>PVJH01042801.1:0-14043 GCA_004026705.1 Nesogale talazaci | reverse complement strand
CCGCTCCTCCCTGCCCACCGGCTTGTTCAGAGTCCGCACTGACTGAGAGGCAGAGAGTTTGACTTTTGGTGTGCACACCCCACACTTTCTACTCAGCCTGACTTCTAAAGCCAAGACCTTTCACGTCTAAACACTAGCCATGATATTGATGTTTGTTGCTGTTTCCCCTTCTTGGTGCTCCCTGCCCCCACCCCCCACCCCGTGTGAGACAGGGCATCCCTGCTCCACGGCCAATTTATGCTTGATTATGTGCCTGAGCAATTCTTTTGTTTGCAGCAAAGACCCCCATCCAGGAGCCTGGCCTAATGGCTTACTTTGACAAATAAGAACACTTCAAAACAAACAAACAAACAAACAAACAGATTTCCTCTCTACATTGATTGGCCTGCAACGCGCTAGCCTAAGATATTGCTCTTTTATTTACTAAGCACCAAATCGGAATTTTCATTCAGAAATCTAGACGCTGGTGTGAGGTGAGATTCCCCCATCAACCCAGGGAGGCCCCCGGTGGCAGGCCCCAGAGGGCTTGCAGGCACTCCACAGACAGGCTGGATGACAATCAGCCAGGCCTCTTACTTCCTCTGCCCTGCCCTGGCCTTGTGGTTGACCTCTGCCTCTCACTCATCCCAACTAGGTGGCTTTGTCCCAGAGAAAGGGCCCCGGGCTCACTGTCTCCTTAGGCCGCGCTGTTGCCACAGGAGTGAATCACCATCTTCAGGTACAAAGCTCATGAGTGTGGACTGTTTGAAAATGCCTTTTTCACGGCCGTCTTTTTCTCTGAGATCATCGTCTGAGGTGTGAGAGAAATTCGGGGTGTGGGGAGATAGCCCAGGGAGAGCCTAAGAAGAAGACAGAACTAGGAAAGGAAAACATGGAGAAAAAGAAGGAAAAGGTGAATCAAAAGCTTGTGGGGAGCGGGGGGGGGGGGGGGGGGGGCGGCGTAGAGGGGCAGTGTCTTGGCCTAAATTTCCACTTTCCCTTTGAATTAAACAAACAAACCCGCCACTTTTCAGGGGAGTCGATTCTGGCTCCCGGTAACGACTCATGTGTCGGAGTAGCACTGTGCTTGGGGGAGGGGGCGTTTCAGGGGCAGGTTCTCCCCCCACCTCCACCCCAAGATCACCAGGCATGTCTTCCATGTGCCTGTGTGTGGACTTGAAAGTTTAGGAGTCCACTGTATTAATCATTTGCATCACCTAATGACTGTTCTCTGAATGCAAACATTAGGCCCTTGACTCAGTTCTGATTCCCAGCGACTCTCCGAAACCGAGTTGCGTTTCCCAAAGTGTCTTCTCTCCTCTGGGACCAGGCAGCCCCACTTTTCTTCAGCAGAGTGGCTGCTGAGTTCCAAAAGACAACCTTGAGGTTACCAGCCCAATATGCAATCCACTGCGCAACTGGGGCCCCTCTCTTTGATTAAAAAGCAGAAGTCCCATTGCCCTTTAGTCCATTCTGATGCAGAGTGACCCTCGCTGCCTGGCGCTTCTGAGCTAACAAACTTGATGGGAGCCAACAGCCTCCCCTCTCTTTCTCCTGATGCCCAGCTCAACTCTGCCTCCAGGGCTTAGTCATTAGATGCCTGGCGAGGGCAAAGGTGAACTGCCGGGGCTTCTGGGCTGTGATCTGTACAGGAGTAGATTCCCAGGTCCTTCCCATGCAGGGGCAAGCACTGAACCAGTGTACTACCAGGGTCCTTAGAAAGGACAATTGGCAGTAGGAAGTACAGTGTGGGAGGCTCTGAGCTCAAAGGGTTTCCATGGTCCAATGCCATTGCGATCATCATTCTTTGGGTTGGTAAGCAGGCTTCCACTTCAGAATTCCTACCTGAAAGAAGACAGAGGCTCAGCCAGTTCCTCTAGGAAGCGCTCTTCGCCCACAGGTGACAAGGGGGCCCTCTTTAAAAGCTCCCAGAGCACCTGTCTGCTGCCTTTCCATACCCACCCTTTCTGTCAATGCATAGTTCGTGATTGTGCAGAAAGTCACTCCCGTCTCTTATCGCCCTCCTTTCATGATGTCAAAATATGTAAGAAAAGGCAGTTTTCTTTGTGTCTTTTAGACTTCTCATTGTGAATTAGACAAAGGCTTACAGAGCAGAGGCACCAACCTTCCCTTCCACATTGGCATGCATTTTCTGTCACATCATCCATTTAATGTCTCGTGTGCACCCAGTGCTTCTATTTCCATTTCTCCTGACTTGCCCTAGCTCTCTGTCTTTGGGTCAAGGCTGCCCTTTTGTTCTTAAATGTTTGACTCCTCTAACTGGGGAGAGTGTCCTTTCAGATCCGAAGGATGAGTCAGAGCCACAGTTTTAGGGTTCCCACCCATCTCTGTCTTGTCCTAAGCCTGATCTGGCTGAATTTCGAGTTTGGTCTCATATTGTCGTCCCCTCTATCCAGGACCTTCTAATGTGGCCCTTTTCAGAGCCATAACGGGTCATGGTAGCAGGGCACCATCCAGTTCTTCAGGACTCAAGATCATGGAAGCTAAGGCTTGAGTGCTCCACTCTCATTCGGGATGACGTGTTTCCAGATCTTTCCATTTTTATCACTGCTCTCTCATCTAGAGGAGAGCAACCAATTACTGTATGTTAGGTAGATGGATGGATGCTCACAAGCGTCTAAAATGCCAGTCACTGCTTAAGATGTAAAACACTGGGGGAAGAGCAACAGAAAGGTGGATGAAGGGAAATAGCGGTCAGTGTAAGACATGCAAAAAATAATAATTTATAAATTATCAAAAGATCATGAGGGAGGGACAAGAGAGAGGGCAGGAGGAAGGAAGGAAGGAAGGAAGGAAGGCAGGAAGGAAGGAAGGAAGGAGAAATGAGCAGATACCAAGGGCTCAGGTAGGAAAAAAGTGTTTTGAAAGCGATGATGGCAACCTATGTACGAATGTACATGACACAATGGATGTATTTATGGATTGTGATAAGAGCTGTAAGCGCTCCAATAAAATGACAATAATAATAATAATAATAATAATACAAAAAAGATGCAGAACATGGTCTTCACGGCAACCATATTATACCAACGGACCTTGGTCTCCCTGGAGTCTGCGGTGTGGAACCCCAAGACACAGAGACCCATCTCCTTAAGGAGTTTGGTTATGTCGGAGGCATTTTCATAGCGCTGCCTCTGTATTGCCTTCACATTCACAGATCTATGTGCTGCAAAGATAAACACACAGATACAAACATTCTCTGTCAAATCTTTGTATATTCATGAGTATACTCCCACCCTCCCACCCACGCTTGTTCCGCCTGTGTGTCTACTCAGACATCCCAGAGATCACTGCTATTGCAGGATTGTGTGTTTCACAGCTTTTGCCCCAGTTGCCTTTATCTCTTGCTGGCCCCTCTGTGTCTTCCCCTGCCTCCACCATTTTTTGTCAACCCCCCTCTTATTATAGAGGAGGCAGCTTTATTTCGAAATATTTTCACGTATTTTAAGATGTAACAAGATAATGCCATCATTTTGGGGACCATCATTTTTAAAAATTCCAGGTCATGTCATTAATCTTCTCAATGTTATTGAGGTAAAAGATACACGACACAAGTTAACCAACCCTCAGCGAATTCAGTAACATTGACTACACCCACCTCGCAACCATCACAACTGCTGCATCTGCGAGCTTTTCAGTTACTCTCAATTGAAGCTCAGTGTCCCTGAAGTATTAACGCCCGCTTTCCTCCATCCAGCCCCACCCGTTTTCCATGCAACAATGCAAGCAATTTTTTTGAACTCTTACACTTCAATCCCCTCAAAAGGCATTCTTTTTTTGTTATTTAAAGATCCTTTTAGTGGGGAATCTTACATCTCTTTTAACAATCCATATATCAATTGTTTCAAGCATATCTTTCATATGTTACCATCACTATTTTCTAGACATTTACTTTCTATTGACGTTAAAGATAGTGTCCTGTTTTATCTCTTTGGTATCAGCTCCTCCTTTTCCCCTCCCTCTCCATTCCCACCTCGTGACTCCTTGATAAATTATAAATTATTATTATTTTCATATCTTACACTGACTGCTGTCTCCCTTCCCCACAGTTTCTGTTGTTTGTCCCCCTGAAGGTGTTTGTGTGGATTTGTGTCGATCATCATGGTCTGTTCCCCCTCCTATCCCTCTTCTCCCCATCTTCCTCCTGCCCTTCTGGTATCATTACTCCTATTTCTGTGGCTGGATTCCGTGTTTCGTGGGCTCTTATCTCTTAGTTATACCTACGCACATGCTCTGATCTAGCCCACAGTGAAAGGCAGGTCTGCAGTCATGATAGTGGGGTGGTGAGGAAGCCTCAAGGAACCAGATGAATACTGAGTTCCATCGGAGCTTTACTGCACCCTAATTGACTCATTCCTTCCCTGTGATCCCTCTGCGAGGGGATGGTCCATTGTCAACAGACAGGCTTTGGGTTCCTGTCCTGACTCCCTTCTTTTGCAACAATATTTTTGTTTGTTGGTTGGTTTGGGGGTCTTCTGATGTCTGTTACATGCTCTCATCGACACTTTGTGATCACACGGGCTGTTGTGCATCTTCTGTGTGAACTTGTTGCTTCTCTGCTAAATGGCCTCTTGTTTATCTTTAAGTCTTTAAGACCCCAGATGCCATATCTTTTGATACCAGGGCACAAACAGCTTTCTTCACCACATTTGCTTCACCATTTTATCTTAAACAAATTGTGCCAGGATCATGAGCATCACAGAATGCCAGGTTGATAGAACAAAATGCTCTTGAGGGAGGGCATAAGCAGAGGCCCAAAGTCCATCCACTACCTCAGGGTATTGCCACATAAATTATATGTGCATAGGAAAAGGCCTTTTTAAGTTTGATTGTGCTGAAAGAAAACATGAGAAGACTCTGTGGCAGTCATGCACTCTTGTGTCAATTTCATGATTGGGAGTGTAGGGTGGAGTCTAGCCTGTCAATCCGGAGATAGCCAATGAGGCCTCTGTGTGGGCATGACTCTTTGCTGAGGATTTTGGGAAATCTCATGGAATTTTCCCCTTGGAGTTGAGAGACTTACGACTCAGTTGCTGGTAGCCGCTCCACTGTCAAGATACAAGGCAGATCTCCCTGTGAGACTTTTCAGAGGAGAAGCTACATGGGCTTACCCTGATGGAGCCAGACCTCTGAAGCTGAAAAAGCCACATGGAGACTCCTGCCAGTGCTGAGATGCTTCTACTGCCGCTGCATGCACAAGACTCTTCACCCACTGGTCTGTGATTATCCTGGTGTCATTGCATGTGCTTGGTGAGTTGGAAGAAGACTTAATAGACTGGTATCAGACAAATGGGCTAATATTGGAATTATGGTTTTGGACTGGATTGATTTGGGATACTTTCTCAATGTTCCATTCCTCTTGTATATAAACCTGTTCCTTATAAAACACATATGTGTGTTTATGAATTTGTTTCTTTAGTCTATCTGAACTAGCATACTCTCTTAGTTCAATTTTACAATGTTTTCTATTTTCAGATTCAGTTGGGTTTGATCATTCGATAGCTTAAATAATAGGCATAGATCACCTTCCATGCATGATATTAATAATCCAATATCAACTCTAATATTGATATTTGCCCACATAATTGTAAAGATCTTCTTCAATAAATATAGCATGTTTGGGTAACTGGTAATTAATAGTAAGTGCATACCACAAACATGATTATTTACGGATTCCTGGTGATACCAGGGGTTAAGAGTTGGGTGGCTAAGTATAAGGTGATATAAGCCCACCAGTTGCTCCACAGGAGGAAGATGAGTGTGGCAGTCATGTACTCCTGTCAATGACATGATTGGGAGTGTAGGGGTGGAGTCTAGTCTGTCAAGCTGGAGATAGACAATGAGACTTCTGTGTGGGCATAGCTTTCTCCTGAGAATTGTGGGAAGTTTTGCGGTATTTCCCAATTGAAGAAGAGAGACTTGGCTGATCCCCGGTGGCATAGTGGTTGTGTGCGGGACTGCAGCCCACACAGTTGACGGTTCAAATCCAGCAGCTCTCCAAGCAAGGCTGGGCTTCCTACTCCCACCAGGGCAGTGATGCCAAAAAAAAAAAAAAAAAAACAAAGACAAAAACAAAACACAAAAGAAGAAGAAGAGAGACTTGACTGAGTTCCTGGAAGACAAACTGCTGACAAAATGAGATGACAGCATGCTGATCGATCCTGATTTCTGGAGACTGGAGGAGCCGGAGGAGAAGCCAAATGGGCTTGTCCTGATAGAACCAGACTCCTGGGGCCAGAGAAGCTACAGAGAGACCCCTGCCAGCACTGAGATGCTTCTACCACCACTAGATGGACCCTGGAAATGAGGAGCCATGGGTAGACCCCTGTCAGTGCCGGGATGCTTCTACCCCAGCTGGATACACAAGACTCTGCACCCACTTACCTGTGATTGTCCTGCTGTCATTACACATGCTTTGTAAGTTGAAAGGAGACTTTATACACTGGTATCGGACATATGGCTAATATTGGACTTATGTTCTTGAACTAGACTGGGTTGGGATGTTTTCTCAATGTTCCATTCCTCTTGTATATAAACTTTCCCCTTATATCCATATGCGTGTCTATGAATTTCTCTAGTCTACCTGGACTAACACAATGAAGCTGTGTACTCTTATGAAGATGTCCACTTTTGAAAACCCTTTCAGGCAATTCTACTCTACGATCTAAGGTCACTATGAGTCTGAAAAGTGTACTACATAAAAAAGAAATATATATGTATATATAGAGAGAGAAAAAAATGATTAATATGAAAAGAAGTAAGAATATGGTTAGAGAATACCCTGCAAAATTTATCACTGTTTCTTAAGCCTAAGTGAAAACTTCAGATATGAAAATTATATAGTAGGAAACAGAAAGCAAGTGTATAATAACATGTACAAAAATGAAAAGTAGCTGCCAAGGCTGCTTTCAAGCAGCTCATGGGATTTGGTTCCTTGGTGTGGAGGTTTAGGGTCATGGCTTCCTGTGATACCCTAGTTATTTTGCCTGATCACATGTCCCATAGTGCTATCTACTTCCTACTTCCCTTTGTAGTGCTCGGGTCTCATAAGCTTGCAAGTGGTTATCCAGGCAAAGTAATTTGCCTCTCTTTTCCAGAAGAATGGAGAGAGAAGAGTCAGGAATAATCGAAGAATAGGGAATATGTATGGCTAATTGTCTCTTTCATCAAGACTAGAAGGACTAGATGGTGGCTACCATTTACTGAACATTTTAATGAAAGATTCCACAGAAAACCTCTAGTCAAAGGTGGGAAAATGCAGAATAGAATTTTTCATTCTCATGTAATACACGTTTCTGGAGTCATGGAAACGAAGTGAACTTCTAAAATGATTGCTCTGACACAATCTATAAACCTTAAGCCAAAAATATCCCCTGAAATCTTCCTGAAACCAAACATTATTTAAGCTTAATCAGTTAAGAATGTCTGTCTGCCTTAAACATTATGCTACTTTGAAAGACCCAGGAGATGGGCTCAAATGGATGACACCAACTCACGAGATCAGATAGGAACCTCAGGGAGCACTGGGTCCATGTCAGCACTGGGAGGAACACTGAAAAAGGAGTGGGCAACGCTGAGAGCCTGGCTTGCAGAATGTAATTAACGTCAATGTAAGTGTTCATGGAAACATGAGTTGTTATGTTTCTTTTGTGAATATTCTCAATAACAACAATAAAATGGAATAAATAATTGGGGGAAAAATTCCCTTATTGTTTCAAATCTCACCTAGAAGTTCAAAGAATGGCCAACCTCAGTGTCTTCACTCTATAACCTTAATTGCACTCATATTGGCCCGTACTCAAACTCCAGCTTTTTACAAAGTACCTGTTTGGATCTCCAAGGTTTGGGAAACTACCCCTATGAGGTAGTTTCATGACATGCTTGTCAGTCTAAGTTGCTACTACCTTTGGGTATTCCCAGACTTGACAGATGGTTCTTGTGCCTGCAAGATGAAACTCAGCTGATCATTCTCCTCCTGCCCTTCCAAAATACAGGTCTTCTCAGAACTCGCTATAGTCTGACACACCAACTTATTGAAGTGAATTAGCCTCTTTTGTCTGAGTAACAGTTTGTTAGAAGGGTCTCATACAAAGTTATCTGAGTGTGGAAGTGTCAAAGTTATCAAGGATCCTCTTTGAGGAAAGAACTAGGAGGCAAAGAGCACTTATAGAAGCTAAATAAAGGCATGTACATATGTAAATATACTTTTATATAGTGATAGTGAAGTAGAGTATATACATATATTTATATGTTAACTCTTAAGGTAGCAGACAGACATTGAAATACTCCACCCAAATACTCCCTCGGCACAAGTACATTTTGTTCTAATAATTCAGCATTCTGTAATGCTCACCTTCCCAACACGATTACTGAAAACAAAATGGGTGCATAAGGAAATGTGGAGAAGAAAACTGGTGGTGCTCGGCTATCAAAAGATATAGCATCTGGGGTCTTACAGCCTTGAAGATAACAAGCGGCCATCTAGCTGAGAAGCAACAATGCTCACATGTAAGAAATACACCAGCCTGTGTGATCATGAGATGTTGATGAGATCAGGTATCAGGCATCAAAGACCTGAAACAAAAAAATCAATGTGAATGAGGGAGTGGAGACCCAAAGACCAACTGTAGACAATTGGGCATCCCCTTACAGAGAGTCACAAGGAAGAGATGAGCCAGTCAAGGTGCAGTATAGCACCAAGAAAACATACAACTTTCCTCTAGTTCTTTAATGTTTTCGCCCTCTCCAAGCCCACGCCCACACTCACTATCATAATTCTAATTCTACCCTTCAAATCCGGCTAGAACAGAAGATGTACCCAGGTAAAAATAAGAGCTGGAAACACAGGGAATCCAGGACAGATAAACCCCTTAAGACAGTGGTTCTCAAGCTTCCTAATGATGTAACTCGTTAATACAGTTCCTCCTCATGTTGTGATGCCCTTCCAACCATAACATTGTTTTCGTTGCTATTTAATAACTCTAACTTTGCTATTGCTATGAATCAGACAACCCCTGTGAAAGAGTCATTCGATCTCCAAAGGGGTTGCGAACCACAGGTTGCGAACCACTCCCTTAAGGCCAATAATGAGAAAAGCATTACCACGAGGCTAAGGGGAAGGTGGGAAGAAAAAGGGGGAAGGATCATAATAATCTACATATAAGTTCCTTCTAGGGGTATGGACAACAGAAAAAGTGGTAGCGGGAGACATTGGTTAGTATAAGACATGAGAAAATAATGATGATTTATAAATTATCAAGGGCTCATAAGGGAGGGAGGGGGAAAATGAGTAGCTGATAACAAGGGCTCAAGTAGAAAGAAAATGTTTTGAAAATGATGATGGCAACAAATGTACAAATGTGCTTTACACGATGTATGTATGTATGTATGTATGTATGGATGGATGGATTGTGTTGAGAGCTGTACAAGCCCGCAATAAAATGCTTTAAAAAAAATCCTCTTCCCTGCTTGGTGCTAATGGTTAATAGCTTGACTACCTAACCAAAAAGTTGGAAGTCCAAGTCCACCCATAGGTATCCCAGAAGAAAGGACAGTTACCTACTTCCAAAAAAATCAATCTTTGAAAGCCCTATGGAGGATAGTGCAACTGTGACACACATGGGGTCCCCAGGAGCTGAAGCTGACTAGATGGTGACTTTTTGTTTTTCTTGATTCACACATGACTCTTTAAATCACAGCCTCAAGTGTCTGGTATAGTTGAGACTCCTTCATGTTGTGCCTGTTATAATGGACTACAACCTGAACTCTCTTTGACAATCTCTACTTCATTGCACCCAACTCCCTCCTTCATAGAAGATTCCCCACATCAGAGTTTGTTTTTCTCTAGTAATTTAACAACTGCCACATGGTGCCCCCACAGGATGCCCATATGTCATGTCACCAGATATGCCTGTATTTGTAGAAACTCTGAGATGCTAGGTTCCCTTTGTTCCTTCTGAAGGCTCACCATTCCCATGCAAATCAGTGGTGCAGAGGGGGTGTGCAGAAATAATAAGGACTACCCAACTTCATCTGTTCTCTTCCAACATAATCACTTGCATCAATCTTGAATCTACCATAGCCTGCCAGAAGAATGAATAAATCCATCTTGGGGAAAATACAGGCAGAAATTTCCTTAGAAGTAAGACTGGATTGACTGTGTCACTCTTTACTTTGGACATGTAGCACGTGAATAATCTCAACCACACCAGACAATTGACACTTTGAGTTAAGAAGGGCATCTTCAGAGGGCAAAGTGGAGGGTCAGAAAAAAAAAAAAGCAGAGGTGGTTTGACATACCCATGACTGTGGAGATGGCCCCAGGCTAGGCAGCCTTTCCTTTTGTTACACATGGGAGTGCTAGAACAGACTGCAGGGGGAAAAACACAACTCCATCCACTTCCTGAATTGAAATTTCAGCCATGACCTAGCTGAATTGAGGGCACTATTTACAAAACAAGAAACCACTCTAGGTATTTCAACAGAGGGAATGCAATACAATGGTATAAAGCATGTGAGAGTGCCTTCTAAGTTGCAAAATAATCACACACCACAGAAACCTTTCCTAATAAAGTTAACAATGAATTCCTAATTGGCAAATCATGGAGACGTTACAGAATTAACATACTTCACCCAAACTCAAAAAAATCTAATTTACTGCCATTGAATTGACTCCGATTCACAACTGTCCCTGTGGGTTTCTAAAACTGTAACTCTTCTCAGTAATAGCAAGCCCCATCTTTCTCCCATGGACCAGCTGGTGGGTTCATCACACTACTGACCTTTCCGATTGCTGCAACCCACCCCTATCCACTGTGCCACCAGGAATCATCCCCCTCCTTGACCAGTTTGTAATATTTAAAGTTGTTGGAGAGTTGCTTCCTCCTGACACCCTTTCCTTCTTCTGCTCCACTGACCTGGCATTATTGCCCTCTGGAGCACAGCTCGAAGGAGCTTCACAAATTCTTTTACTTCTACTTATCTTTTTACTGCACAGATAATTTCTTTGTAAATCAAATAAACATTGATGCTCAGAAGAATTTTCAATTTGTTATCCCTTCTTCTGGAGGCAACATTGGTCATTCTGGGGTAGAAGTCTTGCCTTCCATGAGGGAAACCTGGGTTCTCTTGGACAGAGTCATGCTCCCCTCAGTGGAGACTTGAATGTTGCTTCAATGTTGAGTATGTTTCAGTAGAGTTTCCAGATGGAAAAAGATGGAGTAAGAAGAGAGGTCTAGGGATCTACTTCTGAAAAATCAAGCCATGGATTACAATGCTCCATCACCAAGCAACCACTGAGACGGGGCAGGTCCAGGCAATGTTTGGCTTTATTGTGTGTGGCTCTTTTGTGTCTTCAAGGGGTGATCAACAGCAGCTAATAATAAACAATAGCCTTTTTACATTGCTTTTCATGTCTTAAACACACACACACACACACATACACACCACCCTTTCTTTTTCAAAAAGGTTTCAGAGAGTTAACTCAATATCCCTACTCTTTTTTGCTGAATTAGAAATGCAGGTCTGCTTGAACTAGTCACAGATTTTTCTTTTTTATTATTCTTTTGGTTTTTTAATTATTTACATATTTCTTCTGGACATTGTTTTCTGTTGCTGTTGTCATCATTTTGTTTTCTTTTGTCATTTCGTCTTGCTATGTCTTGTTTTTTTGTGTGCATATTATTATCTCTGCATGTCTATCTAGATAAGATAGGCTGGGTAAACAGTCTGAAGGAGAAAACAATGGGACTGATGGTTCTGGGGGTACATGCGAGAGGGGGGTGTAGGGGAAAGGAGGTGGTGTTGACCAACCCAGGGACAAAGGAACAACAAGTGATCCAAAATCAGTGGCAAGTCGGGTAGGAGGGGCCTGGTAGGGATTGATCAAGGGTAATGTAACTGAGAGAAGTTACTGAAGCTCAAATGAAGGCTGAGCATGATAGTGGGACAAGAGGAAAGTGAAAGGAAACAGAAAAGAAATAGGAGGCAAGGGCCATTTATAGAGGTCTAAATACAGGCATATGATGCTGGACAAATGGATCTACGTGCAAATACTTATAGGGTTAGTAGTAGGGCAGCAGATGGATATTGAGCTTCCACTCAAGTACTTCCTCAATGTTAAAACACTTTGTTCTATTAAATTGGCATTACATGATGCTCACCTTCCCAATACGATAAAGACAAATGTGTGTATAAGCAAATGTTGTTAAGAAAGCTGACAGTGCTCGGCTATCAAAAGATATAGTGTCTAGGAGTCTTAAAGATTTGAAGGTAAAAACAATCAGCCATCTGGCTCAGAAGCAACAACATCCACATGGAAGAAGAACACCAGTCTTTATGATCACGAGGTGTCGTAGGGATCAGGTATCAGGCATCAAAGAACTCATAGCTATATCATTGTAAACGAGGGAGAGTACGGATGGGGGACTCAAAGCCCATCTGTGGATAATGGTACATCCCCTTAGAGAAGGGCCATGAGGAGGAGACGAGCCAGTCAGGGTGCAGTGTAGCAAAGATGAAACATATAACTTTCCTCTAGTTCTTCTATGCTTCCTTCTTGCCCCACCCCACTACCATGATCCCAATTCTATCTTACAAATTCAGCTAGACCAGAAGATGTACACTGATACAGATAGGAACTGGAAACACAGGGAATCCAGTACATAGGATCCCTTCAGGACCAGTGCTGAGAGTGGCGATACTCGGACGGTGGAGAGAAGGTGGGATAGAAAGGGGGAACCAATATAACCTTCTCCCTGGGGTAAAGACAACAGGGAAAAGGGTGAAGGGGGACATCAGACAGTGTAAAATATGACAAAATAATAATAATTTATAAATTGTCAAGCATCATGAGGGAGTGGGGAGCAGGGAGGGAAGGGAAAAATGAAGAGCTAATACCAAGGTCTTAAGTAGAAAGTAAATGTTTTGAGAATGATGATGGCAACAAATATGCTTGGCATACAATGGATGTACATATGGATTGTGATAAGAGTTGTATGAGTTCCCCCAAAAAATGATTAAAAAGAGCAAAATGAAACCCAGGTCTGAAATTCAGGCTTAAAGATACTTAACAAGTTAAAACCAAAGGTCCGGTGGCATTTATATAAGCTGGAGTCTTGGTTCTGAGCTGCGGGTGGAGACAATAGTGCCTCTTCAAATAATAAGCAAACAGAAATTCCCAGGGAAGTGACAAAATGACAGCAGCCATTGTTCCTTGCTATTTCCTTGTTTCTTTTTTAATTTGTTTGCTTGTTTGTTTCATGAGAACCCAGTTAGGAGGGGAAGAGCCATATACAGCATGTATATTTCTATCTTGCCCACTTCCTTTTCTCTCATGATAATATTTTTACAGCTTTGAAACATAGTTTTCCTTTAAATCTGTTTAACTTTCTTCGTAAAATGACAAAGCGGCTCATTTGAATTCCGTCTTATTGGATTATATTCACATGAATTCACTTGAATGATAAATTTATGGTCTAACAAATGTCCCCATCTGAATATGTTTAGCTTATTTAATTTGTGTAATGTGACACTGGATTATTTAGGGGTGGGTGGGAATACTTTTTATTGTGAAAACTTTTAAAAAATGATTGTGGTAACAATATTTATAATACAACATTTATCCACGTTTTTGATGCCTACAATTCAGTGGCACTGGTTTCGTTAAGCATGTTATGTAACTCTTACGCATGCTGGTTGGCAAATTGCCCAATACTAAAAGGAGGTCTGGTGGTAGAGTGGGTTACCCATTGCCTGCTAAATTCAAGGTCAGTAGTCAAAAGCACCAGTCACTCCATAGGAGAAAGATGAGGCTCTGTACTTCTGTAAAGATTTAGAGTCTCAGAAACCCACAGAGGCAGTTAGTTCTACCCAGGTCGATAGTATCGTTATGAGACCAAGACAACCCAATGGTGGTGAATGAGGCTCTAATGCACCATTTATCCTTTAGCTATAACGACCTAGCCCATTCTGTGTTAGAAAACATCAATGGTCAATCTGGTTGACTCTCTAAAAGCTCCTTAAGTGAATGATTTAACGATATAC
>PVJH01042800.1:0-14046 GCA_004026705.1 Nesogale talazaci | reverse complement strand
GGTGGAGACTGAACGCCTCACCTTGGGCCACCAAGTCACCATGAGGCCTGAACTACCCATCTGGAACTGGGTATTGTCTGACCCACAGAGTCATAAAGTTGGACGTGCGCAGCAACACTACATTGTTAAATGGAAGTGGTACATACGAGATCGGGCCAGAGCAGGACCAGAGGGTACAAGTAAACTGCATGAAGAAGTGGCCCAAATGCCCACTTCTGTCACATTACCTTCTCTTTCCTAGTCTGTACCTATGACGTCCTGAGGAGTGCCTTATGATAATTTAACTGAAGAACAGAAAAGTCATGCTTGGTTCACAGATGGCTCTGCATGATATGCAGGTGCCACTTGTAAGTGGACAGCAGCAGCATTACAGCCCCTTTCTGGGATCTCCCTAAAAGATAGTGGTGAAGGAAAATCCTCCCAATGGGCAGAACTTTGAGCAGTGCATCTGGCTGTTTAGTTCGCCTACAAGGAAAAGTGGCCAGATGTGAGACTGTATACTGATTCATGGGCTGTGGCTAATGGCTTGGCTGGATGGTCGGGGACTTGGAAGGAACGTGATTGGAAGATTGGTGACAAGGAGGTGGGGGAAGAGGTTTGTGGATGGACCTCTCTGAATGGGCCAAGAAAGTAAATGTAATTGTATCTCATGTAAATGCTCATCAAAGAGTTACCTCTGAAGAGGAGGGCTTTAAGAATCAAGTGGTAAAATGACATGCACTGTGGACACTGGCCCTCCTCTTTCCTCTGCCACTCCTATGCCCAACGGGCACATGAACAAAGTGGACATGGTGGCAGGGATGGAGGTTATGCATGGGCACAACAACATGGACTTCCACTCACCAAGGCTGACTTGGCCACAGCCACTGTTTAGTTCCCCATTTGCCAGCAGCAGAAACCAATGTTAAGTCCAAGATATGGGATCATTCCTCCTCGGGGAGATCAACCGGAAACTTAGTGGCCGGTTGATTATATAGGACCACTTCCATCATGGAGGGGACAGCATTTTGTTCTGACTGGAATAGTCATTTATTCTGGATATGGATTTGCCTTCCTTGCACGCAATGCTTCTGCCCAAACAGAATGCCTCATCCACCGGCATGGCATCCCACATAGGGGGCTTCACATCAAGGAACTCACGTTACAGCAAATTCAGTGTGGTAATAGGCCCATGCCCATGGAATCCACTGGTCATATCATGTTCCTCATCATCCTGAAGCAGCTGGCTTGATAGAATGATGGAATGAGCTCCTAAAGACACAACTGTGACATAAACTATATGGAAACAACTTGTGGGCTGGGCAGTGTTCTCCAGGAAGCTGTATATGCTTTAAACCAGTGGCCAATATATGGTGCTGTGTCTCCAATAGCCAGGATTCGTGGGTCCAGGAATGAAGGGGTAGAAACTGAAGTGGCGCCACTCACTATTACTATTACAGCATTTTTACTTTCTGTCACAGCAACCCTATGTGCTTTGAACCTGGAGGTCCTGGTCCCAAAGGAAGGAACTCTCCCACCTGGAAAAACAGCACAGATTCCACTGAACTGGCAGCTGAGAATGCCCCCTGGTCACTTTGGGCTTCTCATGCCGTTGGATCAACAGGTCAAGAAGGGTGTCACAATACTGAGTGATGTGATTGACCCTGGCTACCAAGAAGATATTGGACTGGTATTACATAATAGGGGTAAAGAATAATATATCTGGAATCCAGGGATCTCATAATGGGGGTAAAGAAGAATATGTCTGGGGATCCCATAGGCCGACTCTTAGTGCTACTGTGCCCTGTTATAAAAGTAAATGGCAAATTACAGCAACTCCATCATGACAGAACATTTAATGACATAAATCCCTCAGCAATGAAGGTCTGGGTCACCCCACCAAGCAAAAAACCACAACCAGCTGAGGTGATTGCTGAGGGCAGAGGTAATACAGAATGGATAGTAGAAGAAGGTAGTTTTACCTACCAATTACGACCACGTGATCAATTGCAAAAGCGAGGTTTGTGATTATTCGTGTATTTTCTGTATATGAGCTTATTGAATATCTTTTCTTTATGTATGATATATCAGCTATAATTGGACTCAGTGTGTTCTATTTATATGTATGACAGATGTTTGATGTTAAGTTTAAGTTTGATTTCATTGATGTCTGAAAATTTTATATGGTTAAAGAATTGTGTACAGTTGCCAAGTTGGCAAAGAGTAGATTGTGATAGGTAGGCTTGTTATGCCAACATGGCCAAAGACGATAGGTAGATATGTTGTAATAACATGGCCAATGAACACATGTAAGATCAATTGAAGAGTGGAGATATAAATGGCTTGGCAATCCCCGCCCTTTCTCTCTTGCTCTTTTCTCTTCGGACCAGCCAGCTGCCTGTGCCTCGACCTCCAAGCTGCACTACCCGTGGGACGCCTAATCATGGACTGTGTTGCTGCGAGCTCCTTCAAGCCCTCTTTCGCCACACTCCTGGAATATGCATCTCTTGAGCTGGGGACTGTTGGACTCTGTCATCTGGCTGACTGTTGGTGACCTGCCTTGACATTTGCTGCTTGGATCTGGATAGCCTGAATTGCTCTACAGAGGACTACCTGGCGGTCCTCAGTACTCCAAAGACTGCCAGTCTACTAGCTGTATCACATAAGTGAGTTGCACTGAGCCATTTGTACTGCTTTATAGATTAGTTGACTGTTTATTTCTTATGTTAGATAGCTTTCTATCTATATAAATATATAAAGAGAATTACTAGTGTTCTGTTTTTTTTCTCTATAGAATCCTGTCTAACACAGCCGGGCACCATCAACTTTCTTCACCCTTCTTCTTTTCTTTTTTTTTTGGAGGGGGCATCACTGCCCTCTGGTGGGAGTAGGAGGCCCAGCCTTGCTCCTGGAGAGCTGCTGCTGGATTTGAACTACCAACCCAGTTGGCTGCAGTCCTGCACACAACCACTATGGCACCGGAGCTCCGCCCCTTGACCCCTTTTTTTATGCACTCATTTATTTTCAGTAATTGTGTTGGGAAGATGGAGACTCTGATTTTTCATGGTCATAGAATGCCACATTTTATCCCTCATCACATTTTAACAATCATCAATGACTGATCAATGACTGATCATCAATGACTCGGCCTTCAAAAGAAGCTCTCCAGATGAATTCTAAGGTGGCGCTCGCATGGAAAGCTACTGTTTACACAGCGTCCACACACTTTTGGTGGAGACTTTTCTAGACACAATTTGAGGGAGAAAAAGGAGACTTTCTGCGCCCATTAATTCTTACAGTTTCAGAAACCCGCAGGGCCTGTTCTACCCCCTCCTCCAGGGTCACTGTGACTCGCTGGTAGTGAGTTGAGTTGAGATAGGATCCTTACTATGTCTTTGACCCTCACCCTTCTCCTTATTTCCTTAGGATTTTCAGAGAACTACAGGTCATTGTTTAAACAAAGTAGAACTCCCTGCCAGTGGGTCAATTCTGATTCATAGCAACAGTATAGGACAAAGTAGAAGTGGCCCTGTGGATTTCCGAGGCCCTCAATGTTTATGGGAGCAAACAGCTTCATTTTGCTCCTGCAAAGCGGGTGGTGATTTCAAACTATCGACCTTGAGGTGAGCAATCTATGATGCCACCAAAGGTCTTACCTTTTTGTTCATTATCTCTGTGACATTCTTTCCTAGTTTTCTTGCTGTTTACTACAACGTTCAGCTGGGGATTCTGGAAAGGAGCTCTGGTGATGCTGTTAACGATAAGGGTTGGGCTGGTCACTGTAAAGCCCTCAGGGTTCAACCCTACCAGCCACCTCATAGAAGAAAGTTGAGGCTACCTATTCTTGGAAATCCAATACAGGGTCCCTCTGAGTTGGAATCAACTTGATGGCAGTGGGTGGTTTGGCTGGTGTATATGCTTTTTGAGGGAAGGAATCAAGAGACATCAGTTTAGTTTGCCTTTCTCTAGAGACAAATTCAAGAATGGTTCAAATACGTGTGATCCAACAGGAGTATGGAAAGAGGTCAAAGGATGGGCAAATGAAAATCATGAAGAAAAATCATCTGTCATCTGTATAAGTTATAAGCTATCAGGTAATACTCATTAACAGAATCAAGAACTTTTTTAAAAAAGAGGATGAAAAATAGAACAGAAATGGATTTGGAGTCCTTTGTGGCAAACAAGATCATCTCAAACAAACAAACGAACAAAGGCAGAATTAAGATGCCAGTGAAGATTGCTTTTGAAGACGATAGGCTGATGCTTTAGGCTACATGTTGAGGGGGCATCACAAAGGGCATTAGAAACACACAAGCACACATCTATGTAAAAAGTAGAGAAACAGCTACACGGGGACATCGGGCAGTTTTCTGTAATACTGCCTATGAGAGTAATGTCTATATGCCAGTAAGGGAGAGCTGGCAGGTTCAACAATATAGTTTCACAACTCTCTCTTAGAGCGACATCAACTCTTCCACTCTGTGCTATGCTTTAGTCCAAAGGGACCTTGATTGTCTGTCTCTTCTGCCAAATGTCACACCAGTCCATTATATTGATGACATTTTGCTGGTTGTACCCACCATACCACCAAGGAGGAGGTATCAAACACTCTGGATTCACAAAACAGGGATGGATTTCCCTACCTAGACCTTCACCACTTGTACAGGACCTATGCAAGGCCTGAGGAGGGGTTCCAGCAAAAGCTTCACGTGGACAGTTGGAAAATAATAATTAAACCAATTGGAAAGTTATCAAATCAACATCTATGTTTTTGCATATATATATATTTATGTTTCTTACATATACCTTAAAAAAGAAGCCATTTCAAGTTATGAAAGCATCAGGCTTCACAAAACCTAAATCTGCCCCCCAGGAAAAGGTATTAAGTGATGATGTGGATGGCGCTGCTTCTGAGTCAAGACACAGGCATTTCCCAGGATCTATGTAATGAGAATCAGCATCTGGTGGACATACCCTGGTTCAATGCCAATTGATAGTGACTCTATAGTGGGACAAAGTAGCACTGCCCTCAGGTCATAGAAAGCTCTATCTTTCCCCCTCGGAGCAGTTGGTGGTTTAGAGCTGCTGTCTTTGCAGTTTGCTGCCCAATTCTTAACTGCTATGCCACCAGGGCTCCTCAGATATACCCTAATGTCACCTACAATGAGCCTTCTGTATCTCTTCCCCGCCCCAGGCCCCCTCCCCCGGCCTTGCCCCCGGCCCCTGTCTACCTTACATTCAGGGCATATCTGTGCCCTCCTTCTAAAAAGTAGATCTGCCTATGTGATTCAGGACCCTCATTAGTTGACTTTGAGTAAAACAAAAATATGCCAAAAACACATCCTGGGTGGGTCTGGCCTAACGAGAAGTCTTTTGAAATGGGCACTGGCCTTTCCTGAAGTGAATTATGTGAAACAGCAAGCAGCATTCTGCTCCATGCTGTAGGGTTGGAATCTACCTGATGACACACGGACAGTTGTCACTGAGTCAGACCAAATTCTTGGTAATGCCATGTGGAGCAGAGTGGGCTTTCGGAGGCTCAATGTTCAGAAGCAGAGTGCCAGGCCTTTCTTCTGAGGTGCCTGTGAATTGACTCTAAACAGGCTGAGTGCACACCTGATGAATTTCCAAAGAGACATGTAGAGTGAAATAAACCACAGAGGAAGAGGAATACACCATATCAAATGCCTTGACTAGGTATTACATGTCTTGGTCTTTTCGTTAACTCAGTCCATATCTTGCAAGTCAGGATGTTTGGGAAAGGGTAAAATCATAAACACGAGCCTGGACTCTCATCCTGAGTTGCATGCTGGAGACCCCTGGACAACTTCTTTTTAACGAAAGCATCAGTGTTTTCAGTCCCATCCTCAGGGAGGGCTTCAAAAAGGGGTGGGAAAGGGCTGAGCCCCGGTGGCGTAGTGGTTGAGTGCAGGACTGCAGCCCACTGGCTTGGCGGCTCAAATCTAGCAGCAGCTCTCCAGGAGCTAGGCTGGGTCTCCCACTCCCACCAGAGGGCAGTGATGCCCTCCCCCCCAACAAAAGGGGGGTGGGAAAAATGGAATCAGAAGGTAATGGAATAAAATCTTTCCACAAACAGTGAGAAGATCGTGTAGACTCCTTGTGTAGGCTCTTAGAGCCTTCCAGGTGATTTGACGTGTCATCCAAATGTAGCCTAGATTGAGAATGGCATGGTTATTACACTATTATTTATAAATCATATAAATGCAATTTAAAATGAAAGCACACATACTTGTTTCTCAGGAGAGAGAAAATTTCAAGTGGAATTTTATCAGGAAATTTCCATTCACAAAAGAAGCAAAGATATTATTTGTGTGAAAGTTCCTCTATCAACTCTTGGATGAAAGTGAAAGAGATGAATCATCACAATGCCATCTTGTGATTCATTTCTGGGGGAAGTCCAGGTCCATTTGTTTCTGATGGTGTGCATTGAGATAGGAGTCTCAGTTCACATTACCTAAAAGTATGAATGGACACCTCTGTTTTTTAAAATTGATGCCAAATATCAGTGATGGCGGGGAGGATCTTGATATGGCCTACAGAGAAAACAAGTTGAGACTGCGCTCTCCAGGCAGACCCTGTGATGAAAACCTTGTGTGCTGGAGGAAGGGAGATGGTCAAGCTTAACATAGCAGACTTGTAGGTGGCAGCATTGGGATTCTTTTGGAGAAAACCTGCAAGCCAACTTAGATTTTGTTTCACGTCAACTCATGATTGAGATTTGATTTCTCAGAGGAATTCCTGGCTCATTTGAGTTTCAGAGTGTTATGGAGTCTGGTTCTCTAAAAGCACAAGAGGCTTTTAGAGGGTGTTAGAGATTGAAGGATATGCCTCACTACAAAATATATATTATGAATCATAACACCTATATTTGTGGTTGAAGAGCCCTGGTATTGCAGTGGTTCAGTGCTCAGCTGCTAAACAAAAGGAGGCTCCACTAGAGAGAGATGTGGTGATCTGTTTCCCTAAAGATCACAGTGACCCTTGGAAACCCAGTGGGTCGGTTCTGCTCTGTTGCCTATGGTCACTATGGGTCAGAATCACCTAACCGGGTTTTGTCTGTATCCAACTGGTAATGGGTTCTGTTATATTAATGTGACAGTCCTACTGTAGTGTGCATGGGTTTTAACAGTTTTATTGGCATATAATTCTCATATCATGCAATTCATTCGTTCAACCATATTAAAGAGTTGTACAATCATCACCACAATTAACGTTAGAACATTTTCTTCTATCTTGTACTCCTTGTGATTAGCTGCCCATTTCCCTAAGCCTCCCCCGACATGCTCACAACTTTAATCCAGTTATTGACTCTATAGATTTACCTATCCTGGGTTTCATGAATAGTAAAGCATACAGAACAATAGCAAAAACTCACCACCACCACCACCACCACGACCAAACTAAGCCTTCTCTGGCTTAGTATCTCAATCAAAAAGAAAGCAGAAAATATTACAGACCTAACTGTATCTGCAATAATCTACTTTCCAATGCACTTTGCATCATAGGCAGGATAATCACATCCCTTAGCTGTGGTCAGCAGACATTCACTGGAGGCTAAGTACATGAGCACTTCATTCTTTTTTTTTAACTGAAACAACTTTAAAATGGAAAGGAAATCAAATGATAAGATTTTACATTTTAACCTAGCTACATCTGCCAAATTTGGCTTTACAAGGCTTCTTCTCTGATTACAGACTAGACAAATACCTCAACTATAGGGGTAGGTGATTTCCAGACGGGTTAATTCAGGAGTGGACTCTGCAAATAGATTTTGTTCTTCTATTGTCATACGTGGCTCTCTGCAAACCAGGTGTTTGCAATTTAAGCTCTGATACCATTCCCTCCTATGGATTTGAATTTTATTGTTTATAATCCTTAGATCACTCAGGCTGGTATGCTTCTGCCATGTGGAGCTAGTTCATGCCTCACTTAAATGACTGCTTGTTTGAAGACAAACTTTTAACACCCTAGATGCTTCTCTTTCTGATAGCCAGCCATCATCTGGTTTCTTCACCAGACTGTGCTGTAGCACATACCTTCAGTGATCTCTTCATGAGAGTGAGTATCGAGTAGGGCCATATCATAGGAACTATTTGTTCTTAGACTGGGTTTAAAATTAACTATGTGCCCCCAATACATCCATATATCTATGATTTATTTCTGTTTCTGGTCCACGCTATCATTTTATGGCAGATAACCTTAATCAATCATCCTTCGGGGACATTGGGTAATTCTTTGATAGTGTCATTAATGTAGCCAGTGGTATATAATTTAAAACACTGTTGAGAAAAGGAAATTATACAAGTACAGACCAGCTATAAACCATGATAGATGAAGTATTGACTTGAACAGATTAAACTTGTGACTGGACACCATTTACATAAACAATGGGAGTTGGTGTTAATGGCAAGACTTTCAATAATATTCATCCACAAAGACAGCACCATGCCTTTCAGATGAATAAAGCAAAGAGGGCATTAAGATAGTGAATGATGGCCTAGGGCCACCAATGGGCACCCTTAAGGCAAGAGATAGGAACCAAAGCCTCAATGATTGCCAATGCCAAAACCTTAGGATAGCAATCATCTGCTTCTTCTCACACTAGGGCTACAGGTAAGGTTGAGGTAAAGCCAGTTCACTTAGTGTAGTTTCCACATTGAGTCCTTCTGGTGTGGTTGATCAAGGATGGTGGCACCTTGAAAAGAGAGTCTGAAGTCCCAGTAGGTTCTAGGTCATGTCCTAGGACACCAAGGGTTGAATAGAAAATAGGTCAAAAGTGTCTAATTAGGAACATAGTACAAGGCAAGTATCCAAGGTATTGTTAAGTGTTTTTGTTTTCTTTTGTTTTTCCCAATGGGACGTTGCTCCTCCCCATTTACCCACCAATAAACATGCAATCATCCGGAAATGCCCCCATTTTGACTTGAATTTCCAGTAAGTTTTCCTTATTAATCAAGAGCAGCAGTTCTCAACCAGTGGGTCACGACCCCTTGGGGGTGTGGAATGGCCCTTTGACAGATGTCACCTGATTCATAACAGTCGCAAAATTACAGTGATGAAGTAGCACCACCAATAATCTTGTGGTTGGAGGTGATCACAACATGAGGCACTGTATAAAGGGCATGGCATCAGGAAGGTTGAGAACCACTGCTCTAGAGAGAGTGTCTTGGTTTGGGGGGACCCTAGTGCAATGTTGTATTACAGCAACCGAATGGTCTCTTCCCTCTCCCCCCATCTTGAAAAACTGACCTCAGCTGAGGTTGGGTCTCTTCTGTTAAGAGGTATTTAAGATGTACGTCTAGAAAGTGCTGATATATACCTCATGGATGCTAGGCAGGTTCTCCACCAACTTGCTTGGCAGACTGAGTCAGCAGATTGAATGATCTGGCACCAGAAATCTGCTTTCATATACTAGCGAACTCATATAATATTTGTCTTTTTGTAATTGACTAATTTCACTCAGCGTGATAGTTTCCAGGTTATTCCACGTTATGAGATGCTTCATGGTTTAATCTCTGATTTTTAGTGTTTCATCATATTCTGCTGTGTGTCTATACACCAGTTTTTTTCTATCCATTCTTCTGTTGATGAGCATTTGAACTGTTTCCAGCTTCTTGCTATTGTGAACTGTGCTCCAATGAGCAGGTGAGAGCATACATCTGTTTGTGTTCTGTCTTTAATTTGGGGGAGTATGTGTTAGATTGACTAGAGAAACAAATTCAGAGACTCTTGGAGATGAATCAGCGAGAGCTTTATATCAAGAAGCACTTATATATTGAGAAAAATCACAGCTGAGTTCAACTCATGTCCATAGTCCCTCTTCAAACTCACACAACCACATAAAATGATCCAGAAGGCAGGCATATTGCCGACTGGTGGATACTTCCTTCTGAGGAAATGGTGCCCTCCTTGTGGGCACATCATTTGGCTCTGACAACAGTCAAGAGCAGTCAGCAGGAAAATGAAGGAAAGAGAAAAGAGAGGATCCCAAGGCTGTCCTTATAAGAAGGTCATACCACAAAGAAGCATCATCAAGCTGTGACCTGATCGACAGACTACACTCCACCCCTTCACTCTTAATACCTTCAAGTTGACACGAGATTATGTAACAATCACGGTATTTCTTTTTTTTTTTTTTTTTTGGTTTTGTTTTGGGCATCACTGCCCTCTGGTGGTGGGAGTAGGAGACCCAGCCTTTGCTCTTGTGGAGCCGCTGCTGGAATTGAACCTCCATCTCAGTGGACCGCAGTCCCGCACACAACCACTACGCCACCAGGGCTCAGCGCAACCACAGTATTTCTATTGTCAGTTGTTTTAGGTATCAACATAGAGCTTTCTACAATGCTTGTACAGATTTAGAAGGCCACCAGCAGTGTATAAAAGTTCCAATCTCTCCACACCCTGTCCAGCATTTGTTATTCTCTCTCTTAAATAAGGCTTTCCTTGTGTAAGGCGATACCTCATTGCTTTAATTTGCATCTTCCAGATGGCTGGTGATTGTGAGCCTTTCCTTATATGTTTGTTAACCATTTAAGTGTCATCCCTTATAAATTGTCTACTCATATCCATTGCCCAACTTTAAATTCAAGTTTTACTATTTTATTGTTGGTCATGTGGCAGAATTCTATAAATTTAGTAATTAGTTCCTTGTCCACTGTGTCACTGCTAAATATTTTTTTCCTAATCTGTGGGATCTCATTTTATTCTTTTGAAGTCTTTTGAGCTCTGAGTGTTTTATTTTAATACATTCAAACCCATCTATTTAGTCTTCCATTGTGTGTTTCCTTTATTGTATTTGGCATGTTTATGCCTTGTATTAAAGTCCTTAAGTTTGTTTGTTTTCTCACAGATGATCTTTCCAACTCTGGAGCTCCATCTTGAGCTCATTCTTGTGCATGGGGTGAGATATGGGGGTCCTCTTTTATTCTTCTGCACATGAAGATCCAGTTTTTCAAGCAACATTTATTGTAGAGGATGTTCCTTTCTCATTTAATTTTTTGGTCCTCTGTCAAAAATCTGTTGCTGTTGGTTGATGCTTTTATTTCTCATTTTTCTCTCCTTTTCAACTGGTGTATGTAGGTAATGTGATAAATTCAGTGTAAAGACCAACATGGAGGAAAGATTACAGTTCTCCAGGATTTCATCTTGCTTGGCTCTATAATCCATGCTCATGGAAGCAGCAGTTGAGAGCTCAAAGGACGAATGGGATTCAGGAAGCCTGCTGCACATGACCTCTTTAAGGTATTGAAAAGCAAGGATGCTACTTTGAGGACAAAAGTGCTCCTGTCCCAAGCCATGGCATTTTCCATTGCCTCATACCCATATGAAAGTTGGACCTTGAACAAGGAAGACCAAAGATGAATAATGCATTTGAGTTAGGGGGCTGCTAGGTCTCTTGAGGAGAGATATATACCTTGGTCCTTGGCTCCTCAAAAGAAGGAATTCACACTGAAGCCTGGTTTGTGATCCAAGTGAGTTGTATGACAAAGTTTCAGGTTGACACAGGTACCCACAGGGTCCCCCAGCCCCATGCTTGGGAAAGTCATGCCGCTGGCTCCAGGATCGTAGCCTGGCTGTGCTACATTGTATAGCAGCTGCTGGGAAAGAGCCTGCCAGAGCAAAACCCTTGGCCTTTCAGGGGTCCCATTGGGAGGTATGGTCGACAGTACTGGGGGACCCCATTGGTTGAATGGAATTCATCTGGCCTAGGTGGGCCCATATAGGTGCAGCTCTCCTGGTCAGAACCTTGAGCCTCTGAGCAAGTGCAGTGTACCACCCTTTCTTGGTCAATAGCCTGAACCTCTGAGCATGTTCAATGGATGCTTCCATTCCTATGCTATGCTACCTAACAGTGCTGGTGAATAATATTGAAAGTACTGCCAAAAGAACAACAAATTTGTTTATAAAGCGACCAGATTTTAAGTGGGACACCATTGACCGGAGCAGTGGGTGGTGGTGGTGGTGGGGACTCTTGATTAAAAATTTGGTCTAGGCTGAGCCCCGGTGGCGTAGTGATTGTGCGGCGGGACTGCGGCCCACTGGGATGGAGGTTCGATTCCAGCTCTACGGAGCAAAGGCTGGGCCTCCTACTCCCACCACCAGAGGGCAGTGATGCCCCCCCCCAAAAAATTTGGTCTATATGGAGCAACAAAAATGTTCATAGAGCGCAAAAATAGTATTGTAACATACTTATTTTAATTTTCAAACACCATGGGATATTGTTAAATTGTTAAAAAGCAGCATGTCTGGTCACCTTAGTTTAGGAAGAAGTACAATCAAAATGCTCCTTAGCGGCAAGGATGGTGAAACCTGACCTCATGTACTTTCAGTATGTTCTCAGGCAAGACTGAAGTGTGAAGAAGGGCATCATGCTAAGTAAAGTAGAGGGCAGCAAAAAAGAGAGATTCTTAGACGCAGTGGCTATAACCATGGGCTCAAAAGTCACATTGTGTGGATGTCACAGGGCAGTGTAGTACAAAGGGTCACTGGTTGTCAGTGTGTGAACCTGTGGCATGTGTGTGAAAAGCAATGTAGAGACATTATTGTTCCTTCTGCTTCCTTCTGGTATTCACCATCTGCCTCAGGGAGCATATGATTGAGGGAAGTGGTGGAGGGAGAGGGGAGGCCACTGAGAACTCACTTCCAGACAGAAGCTCACATTAATTTGCTTCAGAATAGATCCTGTGGCATCTATCTCAGCAGACCAGAGCCAGCTCTGTACCCCAGAGGCCTCCCAACTCTTGGGAGCATGCTCTGGGCTGTGGGCAACACCGTGGTGAAGGGTTGCCATCTCATGGAACATCCAGTCTCTTCTCTTTTCACCATCTATCCCCCCAGAGCTGGTTGTATAAGAGGACCTCTGGGGAAAAGGGCCCTTGTTTGTGCAGGGTGCAAAGGGGGAGATCAACGGATAGAGTCCTTTCATTTTTCCGTTTAATTTTTCCATTCCACATGCAATGAATCCATGAGCCCATTGGTGTCAAATAGATTGTGATGCATAATAGGACTGAACTACAGGATTTCCACCTCTATGATCTTTACAGAAGCAGACAGCTTGATCTTCCTCTCGTAAAGTACCTGGTGGGTTCAGACAGCTGTTATGTTTAGCAGCCAAGCACTGAGTGTCTCCAAGGCTCATCTTTCACCTGGTTAAGAGGTCATCGTTGAAGAAAGGGCAGCTGGACTGAGTATCCTCAGTGTCTGGATTCCATAGGGGTGAAGCCTGATATCCTCCAGGCACGAGCTCTAACCCCCGGCCTTCCCCCTCCTCCTCCTCCTCTGCTCTCCTCGCCTGTCCCTGTCCCCAGCATGCTGTCTTCCTTCTCTCTCAAGCTGACTTGGTAAGTGCTACTTTCAGCTCCACTCCAGGGCCTTCAACTATTTACACTGCTTTTCCCAAGTCTATTTTTCCCATCTCCCACTTGCCTCTCACTGCCTAATTATGGCCTAAGAAGCACTGCATTTTTGGGGGGTCTCTCCCCTTCCATCTAGGCTGGTGGATCACAGACATGCTCCAGAGGGATTGGGTGATGGCATAAGAAGAAAATTTATGGGCTTGGACTAGCCCAAACCCATCAATTATCACTCCATTGTACCCCTCTTGAGTTAATTTTCTTTTCCTTCTAGCATGTATGCTGACTGCTAAGTCTTGCTGAAGTAAACGCTTCTCATGTCTGTATTCTCTCCCCGCCATGAAAAGACAAAATGAGGCAGGGAGGACAGAAAGGGAACCAAAGTTAGCATCTTCACATTCATTCATCCAGTTGATCTCCTGTCAACATATTTTCTTTCTTTGATCTGCTTTACCTGTTCTCACCCAAATGAGTTCCACGAGGTTGTCTTTGAAGGTCCCCCTCTCCTCAGAACCAGGGTCAACTTCCAACGGAGAGGCTTTTGATTTTTCCTTTTTTTTTTTCTCCAACCACATCCTGGTTCCTTCTCTCACCTGGCTGATGGTATTGTTTGTGACTTCCTTTTCCCTCCTTTATAGCCAGGCCCTCAAGCTGACTTCCAAAGAACTGCATTCAGATACCTCTTGTGTCCCAT